>JBBPQP010000084.1:0-54427 GCA_038092555.1 Boletus subgraveolens
AGGTAACTCTCGACTGACGTTATGTCTACACCCAAGGACTTTCCATCCTGACCAAATGCTTCGACATCTATAATCATCTGGGTTCGAATGCGCTCTTCATCACGGTCGTCATCTTTGCTGGCGCTCGCGCCACTGAAAATACCCAGAGTCGACTTCTTTCCTTTCTTGAGACGCCTCAGCGATTCCTCCGTCTTCCTCATTGCTGTCAAGTACTGGATATATCTGCAAGGGGGGTCAGTGAACAAATTGCTGCTGCATCGTCGACGGTGGGAGCGCACTCACCTTTGGCAAACGCCGTCAAATACTTCCGTAGCCGACTCCTTGAGTAAACCTTTTCGCAAACGATCACCCGCGACGCTTGAACTTCCGATACCAAAGAATGATTTGACAGGACGGAGAATCAAGGAAACGAAGTAGCTGGGTTCGGTAGGCATGCGTTTGCTGGACATCGCTCGAAATTGGGAGGGTATCGAGCGCACAGGTAAAAGGGAATCGCATGCGCGTCGAGATAGCAACTGGACGACCTGTTTTGCCACTTGTTCAGCTATAGAACTCAAAGAGTTTAACTGCTCTCTGAGTCCATCTTCACGAATCTCATTTCAGTTCGGTCTAGACAACACTAATCTCGGGAGATGCGGACCTTCTGGATCGATGTACATATCCTGAGACGCGGCGGGCTCGGGAAGGGCAGAGCTAATTTCTTCCGTCCAAAGAGTCGAGACTTGGAGAGTCATCGCCCTGATGTCAACAAGGATGATAGCGTATTGTTTCAGGAGGTCGTCTACAGCATTGTTCTCTGGGATAGCTTCGGAAGATGCTTGTGGGGTGGACGAACGACTCTATAATATAAATCCACCGATCCGTAAGTCGAATACCATACGGAACAAACACAACAACCTTGTCTGTCGGAGACGTGGCTTGTACCGGAGCCTCGGTTTGGGGAAGTACGGTTTCGAGCCAAACTTTATATCTGCTGAGAAGCTGAAGAGCGTTCGGCGGACATTAAATGGTAGGGACCAAACAATTCTTACCTGCAGGGTCAATCTCCAGAAACGATGGGCCAAATCTGGAATGAAGATTTCTGCGCTCCAACATGAACTTATGGCGGCCCACACGCTCTCTGCCTGAGGCATCAGAAACGCAGAATGCCCTTACACGACGGCTCAACATTGAATAGCAAGAGCCGAAACACACTTCTTACCAACGTGGGTGAAATTAGAACCGATGACTGTGGTGCTTAAGCTATCTTCTACTTTGCCGACGATGTCCTTCCAGCGAAGTTGGAAGTAGATTGGCAACTGCCAGCGTCTGTTGAAGGAAGCAAAGACTGGATGAGACCTTATCGCTTGAACTGATTTTGTGGATGGTGCTATGAATTCAAGGGCACGGATAAACGCTTGTGTTGCCACATGACGCTAGGGATCCAAGTCTGAGTGGAATTACAGTAATCAATGAGATGATAAACTACCTTTAGAAACTCATCAGGCTTCCCTGCGGCAAAAACCACTGACCCCAGTTCATCCATAATGGCCAATCCAATTTCGGGCCAGACGACATTCGCCATTATATCAAAACCGTCACCAGAGTGCGTCACGACTTCCATGCCACTCGGTAACGCAGCAGCGGAGGTCGGATCCATTCGTGCTGGATTGCTTTTGACCGAAATTTGCTCTGCTATCTGCATAATGCGGCGTAAATCTCGATCGACAAATCGAAGTATTTGATTGAATAACTTTGCCAGCGGGTCGTTAGATTCATCTAGATACGGTATCGAAGACGTGGCATCCTTGGAATCGAATGGGTTTTGTTGGGACGGAAAGGCAGTGTATGGAGTATATGGCGTTCGAAGTGGAAGAGAGCTCGGAGGCGCACGGCTCGGCAAAGGAGTGTGGGGTATGATGGGCGAGTGTGGAGCGGCCAATGCATCTGCATGTATTGACTAGAAGTACGGGTTTAGTATATGCAAATCTCCCTACAGACGGCCACCAACCCTTTTGATGTATGGTAGGACGACAGTCCTCTTGATTATATCTTCCGCGGTCCTCCAAAGGCGCAGGGTATCATAAACACACAAACACTCAGTCAGGTCAGCGACTAATTTGGCCTTCTCGAGTTCTGACGTCTTTCCTTCACCAGTCCCTGTCAAGGCTGTCAATATGTTCGAATACAGGTGGTCCAGATCAGATGTTAAAGTATCCCTGATGCGGTCGATGCTCTGTCAGGGTAATGGTTTGACCAAATCTCTGACAAACCAAATATCAACGAACCCACTGGATCTCTTCGACGTACGCACAGTTTTCCGCGCGTGCCTTGGAGACAAGGTAAAGAAGTTGAGTATACTCTGTCGCAACTCTGGATAGGTGTTTCCCTCGGCTGCCCCGTGTCCTATGCGAGTAGTCAGAAAAATCCAAGTTCAAAAGAACCTACGTACTTTCCAGAACTAACCTCGGTCACCCCGGAAAGGTGAGAAGGAGGGATCTCCACGTGATTTGGTTTCGAAATCAGCAAAAGAGACTCAAGGCGTGTAACAGACTCGGATATCTTCAAGAGATGATGAAGCAATGCCTGAAAGGGACCATCATTATCCTGCTGCATATCCGCGGAGGAAGGACGAATTTATAACCTTTTCATCGCGCAGCTTTGATCTCGCATCCAGTTTGGCCTGGATGGCATCTTCAATACTTTGGAGACTTTGGCGAGAGACCTGCGGATATGTCGGCTTGTATGCTAGTGTTCCGTATGTCCACACACCTGTATTTGTTCCCTGAGACTATTCAGAGGTGCCTTAAGCCTAGCCATCCTCGCACCTTCCCCTCGCAGGTCTGTGCTTAAGCTGATGAAATCTTCGTAGTCGTCATTGATCAGAAGGACTAACTCCTCCTTCAGGGAGGACAAGTATTCTCTGAGTTCCGTTCGGAGTTCCGGAAGTGATGTGTATGAGCGAGAAAGGAGAAATTTCTCAACATTGAATGTCTCAGCTGCCAGAAATTCGTTGTCGTGGGACATGGGGACGTATATTGGTAAGTCCGGGGGTGGTGGCAGGTGCTCACTGCCAGAAAATCGACCGACAGATGTGCTCGAAAGCGCACGGGCTGCAAGTTCTTCAGCTAGCCGCTCAAGTTGGTATGGATCTGGACGACTGCCAGAAACATTTTGGCGCGTTTGGGATGCCATGGCGTTGCACTCGTTTAATGCTTATTGAAAGGCGCACGCAGGTGATGCTGTTTGGTAATGGCTTTCGTTTATAACATGATCAAATATGGCCAAACTCTACATGTCCCCTAGATTACTAAGCTGCTGGATTAGGGAGTGAGGGTCGCGAGATCTAAATGTGTTTGTTACCTATCCTGACAGGGCGCTTCCAGTAAAGTACGCGATAAAAGTTACCCCTGCCAATCTCTCTCGCTTTTACATGATAGGTTTTCAGCATCAGGTATTTGCCTGTCCCTTCGCGGTTGGCCCGTTCGAGTTCGTGAAACACAACCCAAATCATAAATAAAACCAATATACATTCTCGCGACGTTGTAAATCTAATATCATAAGCAGCATCGCAGCACAGCTTTGTGCACTTAGCATTATTTGGTGTTGATTTATGTATGGGTGCGGCACGACTTTGAGAACTGCCCAAAACAGCCAAAAAAGTAAATGCCACCGCCGCATTTGCATTTGGCAGAGCATCGCTTCGAGTGACGCTCAAGCTCACTACCCTACAGGGGATGTAGTCTATTAGATACTCATGACATATTAGCATGCGTACTCTAAGCCGGGGATCTAAGTGATCTGTGAGACAACTCCGACGTCGTGGTGGTAGACAAAGGGGCAAATGCGACAGAATTTCCGTATGCAAGCGCAACGTCAGAGCCTCGGCGTCTGCGCCGATCGTTCACTCAATGGATGGTCTTGGAGCCAAAAAAAATGCCTCAGACGAGTTTCGAACCCATACTGTCCACATTTGGCAGAACATCATTTCAAGTGACGCTCAAGCTCACTATCCTACAGGGGGATGTGGATACCCATAATTTATTAGTATGTTTACTCTAAGACAACAATCTAAGCGATGCGTAAGACGACTCCGACACGCAGTGGTGGCAAATATGACAGAGTTTCCGTATACAGGCGTGATGTCAGAGCCTGAAAAGCGGTGTCCGTGCTGATCGTCGACGGATGCCTTGCAGCCAAAAAAAAATAATGTTGCAGACGAGTTTCGAACTCGCGCCGTCCACATTCAGCAGAACATCATTTCAAGTGATGCTCAAGCTCACTACTCTACATGGGGATGTAGATCGTCGTAATCTATTAGTATCTGTGCAGGTAGGATCGTCTAGACTATTGAACCATACATCATGGCACAACTGAATTTTTCGCAGTTCAAGATGTGCAACTGTGGGAGTGTGTCAAGTTGAAGTCTTTTAAGTCGAGTCAGCGCCATCGTCGGGGTATAGTCGTCACTGGATCCTTGCAACAGTCTAGCTCGATCTACAAGACTGTGGTATCAGCGGAACCTGACGTGGCAGACGTTGGCTGCTGCTGCAGCACAGGTAATTCTGCTGCAGCACACAGTATTCCCCGGGAAATGACTATGATGGTGACCAACAGCGGGACACCCAAAAAAATGGCAACCACTGTGAGCGGTTTCAAGTCGGAAAGGAGCAGAATGCCGACCACGCAGGATATGCCCAGGCAAAGTAAAACACGGAGGAATATTGACAGCGTGGGGTAACCCTGAAGGGAAATTAGATCATGGAGGTTGAGTGGAGAAGAGTCCTTACATGTGCGAGACAAGTGTTGATGATGAGGAGAAGACTCATGACGGTACAAAGACAGAGCGTGACCATTCCTAGTTCTAATATCATGCGTTCGACGACCGCAATCATGCTGAGCCAGCAGTAAGCATCAATGCCTGCCGAGATATATGAGATGGGGGGCACACGCTATTAAGACCACGAGCTGTTCGACCAACACATATGTCAGCCATGAGTGGTGCCGACGAGCGCATGATGCATACCGAAGTCAACGAGAATGCCCGCGCGCAGTTCAGCTCCATGGTGAGGTCGGAAAGGTAATGGCGCTGCACTCCCACAGGGTTGCTCCGCTGGGGATCACTCCCACCAGGTTGATCCGCCGGGGGTGACGGAAACCGCGAAGAAAGTGGATGATGCAGAACTACATGAGGGTGCTGCGATGGATCAGTGCTGCGATGCTACATGGGTAGATGTGAATGAGTGCGGACTCCAAGGCGAGGAGACTCATACCAAACACCACAGCTGTTGTTGTACCCATGTCCTTTGGCTCCCTTGAGTCAAGTTAACTCCTCATACTTCACAAGGGGGAATAAGTTACTTTGCAGATACACAGCTCCTAAGAACTCGCATGAGCAGAGGGGCACGAGCAGAACATCTAATAGTTACCATCTTTGGTGATGATATTATACTCTTGGGACACCACTGCCTCGAGACATCCTTCTTGCAGGATCCCTAGCTGACTCAGTACTCCCTTGTATGACAATATTAAAAATTGGACATGATTAACACAAACATACAAACTTTTTCCAGCAGAGCAATCCATTGATTGTCATGTGTCACAGCGATCCTTGCAGGTGGCTCCTGGACAAAGAAATAAGGAATGTAATATCTCGCATAATGCAGAATGACAGTCAAACCTTTTTCAACATATACCGGTTGATAATATCGGAAGGGTGGAAAGGCTGTAATTTTGTCAGTGCTTGCAACTTTGAATACAGAGTAATTATAATCATGCCTGCGACAGTTGTGGTACACGCTTCACTCTGACGCGCTCATGTTCGTCGTCGGGTGAATCATGTCCAGCCGTCGATTCATTGGTTTCTTCGTCCTGAGAACCAGCTTCGGGAGAGTGATTCACATTGAAAGTTGGCCATAATAGCAGATTTGCCACACTGGCACCCAATCCGACAAGTTTGGTGGCCAACGTGCGTTTCGAATGATCAACCTTGACTGTGACTCGCTTCAAATGCAGTAGTTCCTCGTTGACTGCGATTTTGAACCCAGTTATGAATACACTTTGGTTCGGGATTGTGACGGAGTCGGAGTGTCGAGGTCCAATACGCCATTCCAGAGGATGAGCAGGCTCCCAAGTAGAGTCGGCCGCTAACATGGGACCTGCTTTCCTCAGCTGCGCAATCTTGCAGTGGGCAAATGATACACCAATGCATTTAAATGACACAAGTGACCATGATTGTGCTTTGTGAAATCCGGTAATCAGATAGAGGGCATCATTGCTGATATCTCGATAGAGTTGTTCTCGAGCAAAGCGGTACCACTCGACTGCGTTTTGGATGATGACATCTAAAAGCAGCAATTCCTTCGCGAGCCTATGGCGTTCAGCACCTTGTGGGAATACGAGCATTGAGCCTTCATTCCGGTGTAGACTGAACTGATAATCAGTTAACCTGAGCTTATAGAATCAGGAAAGTTGCCATATGGTAGCGAACGATAGCACACCTGTGGGCCATGCCATCCGAAGGAAATGGGTCAATACAGCTAACTGTACATCCCACAGCAGGGGATGAAATGACACGGCCAGGACTCTCGGCATCATGAACAATCCTATAATCTTCACATCTCAGCTTAACCTGGGTAAAGTTGTTGGGAACCCCATCAGCTGCGTGAAGGATGTGTTCTCGGAATAGAGTTATATTGAAGAAGACATCAAAACTATCCTCCTCCGGGACAACAACACCGACATCTCCAATCTTGAGTCCCTCCTGTAGATACATGTTTGGAAGTCCGATGCCTGGTTCGGGAGTCCACAGAGGGTATCCACGGTGTGAGAGAAGATTGCGCGCATATACGTCCTGCGGGAAGTCGGTCATACTATGGTGTCGAGGACAAGGTGGATGGAACTGCCAACTTGAACAATGAAGAACATGCTATGGCTTCGTTTACGGTCACGTGCCAAGCAATGTCTCTGTCTGGTGCCAGCGGGTAGAATATTACCGCGTTCACCAGCGGTCCGCAGGTGCACATAGATATACCCCCAGTGGCCTTGTAAACGAGGGAATGACAATATTGTGCACTATATATGGATTCCAACCCTATCACAGCCGGCAACCTGAAAACATCACCTTTTGTTACCATTGTTGTGTGAACTCATAAGCTGAGAGCAAACCCCCCCAAATCCAAGTCCAAAAATCACGTAGCCGCGTAGTTATTCAAGAAATGGCTAAAATCGTACATCTGGCCCGGGGCACATGATATAGTGATGAGAGGGCAGTAAAGCCTCCCGCGCTGGACGCGACCGCGGGTCAATTCGGCTAGTAAACCACTCCCATCTGAACGCACAAAACTGTGTACTCCACTTGCAGACTTGCAGACAGATGGTCGATATACTTTGTCATGACTTCTCCTCGAGTCCGCTCAAGAATGCGAGCCACGTCTTTTTATCGATAACGCCCTCATCTGCGAACACCGAGTTCGTCAGACTGTACCACACCACGTAGAACGGATCAACTTACAGTTCCCATCGGCGTCGGTAACGACGACGTATCGAGCCCCTAACTTGACAAAAAACTGGTGAAGCAGCTCCAACGGTGCATGAGATTGAATGGTGAGCGGAGCCTGTGAGTACATGTCATGTTCATTCCTGCAAAGCTGCGAGGAAATTCGACGAACCTCATCCATGTACACGCTAAAGTCCAACAAGTCGTTGTCCGCCACACTGCTGCCCTCCATCCACGAGGAGGTGGGGTCACGGTCCTTGGATTGAAATTTGATCTCCTCATCGGCATCCTCCGCGACGATCGCTGTCCAACGTTCTTCAGTAAAGATACAGACCACAAGGGCAATGACTGACCGAGCGCATGTTCAAGCTCGCTTGCCCCAATGTATCCCACCATGCGCAAATTACCACTCTCTCCGTTGGGACGTAGGATGGGAAAACCACCATCATCATTGCCAGCATTGAGGAGTGCTTGCAACCGGTCTCGAAGGCTTTCCACGGTATTGCAAGCATCTATTCGGATGATGTTTACGTCATGATCTGTCTGTGTATTTGTGGGCCAGGGTTCACTTGGACACGGGAGGAGGACATACAACATCGTTGATCGAAAAATGGGACCAAAGGTACTCGTGCTTAGCATCCAAATACGGGAGTTGTGACAATCTAGAAAGAAAGTATATTGAGTACTGATGTGCTCATCATCGTGAGCAGCTCACTCGATGACTAGATCGTAAATTCCTTTGGGCTCCAGTGCATCAGCAACAGTCTTCGCTACGAGGACAGATAGCATGACTGGGACAGTATATGTGAGAGTATCTGTCAACTCAAACATGATCACTGCAAGTGAGACTGTTGTACGCTATTGAATGTAATTTTCGTCAGTTACCCCCAAGAAACGCTGGACATGCTAAGGTGCAGACCGTGACACCAGATAACGCTGCGGCAGCACCGACCATGGCATAAAGTCCAGGTGCCACGCAGTCCCTGTCGCCGTTGCAGACAGAAAACACAGGGCTATTCGGATAACACCATTGCAAATGTCGAACAGCGATGCCGAGGATACGTCCAGCGCAAGCACCAACACCAAGCGTCGGGATGAAGATGCCTGCAGGAAGTTTGATGCCGAAGGTAACGATTGTCAATATGCCTTTCATGAGCATGGCCACTGAAATCGCTTGAACAACTGGCCAGACTTGTTGCAAATCTCGTGGGTTCGGAACACACAGACCCCAATGATTGTCCGTGCCATCCGTGTGGCACTCAGAGAAGAGGATGTAGACGAGTTCTGTCCCTCCCATGCGAGCGTAAGGGTTCAGAAAACAAAATATCGCAGTGACAAGGGTAACCTAGTATTGTCAGCGACCACCAGAATGGTTCATTTTTCGACTTACTAGAACGACCTCTAGCACAGGATGTGTTTTTAACCAGGTGTTATTGCGAACATCGCGGCTCCAGCGGTAGTTCAGTTTAGAGAAATATGCGCCGTATATCCCCTTGACGAGAGTTCGTAAGAGCTAGATGAAGTCTAAGAGGACATACTCCGATAGCGCCCAAAAGCACGAAGAAGATGAGTTCATATGCATGCCAATCCTACAAATGCCTGAGAGAGATATCTAAAGCAGATGGTAAAAGATATACCTTATCATAGGTGACTTGGAAAAGCACAAGCTTGCCAGTTCCGAAGGGATCAAGGAACCTCAAGGTGATGGCTGCTATCATCGCACAGAAAAAGCTAACAAAGAGCATGTTATAATACATTCATCGAAGATGGTAATCATACCTTCGCCACATTACCTGAATGTAGCGACAGGTCAGCCAGCGTGCCCACCGTCGAAATGAAGGCGCACCTTTGGAGGGAAGTAATATGAGACCTCCTCCAAGCTAAATAAGGTACCTCCAATAGGTGCTCCGAAGGCAACTGCGACTCCAGCAGCGCAAGCCGCGCTGAGGATTTCACGTCGCTTTGCTATTCAAAATTATCATGCTGATGCTGACCCATGTCTGCGAAAAGGAGACAGACCTTCATTGTTTTCGTATTTGGGGTGAAATCGACTAACAATATTGCCAATACAGCTCGCAATGTGAACAAAAGGCCCTTCCTTTCCTGATAACAAGTCAGTGGAGAAGCGACAGGAAGAACAACAGCACAGTACTAACCGAGCAATAGGCCCGAACCAACTGAGAGTGCCAGACCAAATGATTTCGTGAACAGCGTACGCCCACCAAGATATCCATGGATCACGAAGCCTGGGCGTGGCGTAAAAAATAAAGTCGATGCATGAGCAAGTCGAGGAATGGGCACCTGAAAGAATTGTTTTGATTTCCGGTATACCACTTCCTGCAGCCTTGTGCAAACTGAGATTGTTTAGCTGATCCAGCAGATTATCGGACATACGTAATACAATATCTTGCGTTTCATCGGAGTGATAGAATGCTTGTCATCCGTCTCTTCAAACCGTGAAGACAAAACTCCGGAATCCTTGCGGGTAGTGAACGAGGTCGAAGCGGTCAAATGTATGGTAAGAAGAGATGATGCCGTCGCCCATAGGACCTGACAAGGTGAAGTGATAGATATCAGAGACACAGACACTCATACGAAATGCGCATACCGCAATGAAGGTATAGCTGATATATTCCACATAATCATTCTCGATGACCCCGTGATGTACCCACGACGTTAATAAACCAGACCAGTTCACCCAATCAGGGCATCCAGCTTCATTTGCAAAACGCGATTTGGGAGCATCGGGGCAGCAAAACCGCATAGCTTTCCACCACCCAGTAGTGCAATATCCGTATTTTGCGTCAAAGAACCACTGCTCTGATCGCACGACGAGGAAAGCGATGACGGCGGTTAAAAACCCAACGATCGTCACGATGATCCACCCGAGGCTCTTGTCAAACGCGAGATGTAGATGGGAGCGAACCGATTTTCCGCGCCTCAATCTCGAAAAGCGTACCGAATCTTTGATGGCATCGTGTAGCCAGTCAATAGACGAAAATGAGGAGTACCATACACGGAAACCGTTGATTCGAACGTTGATATCGTCATCTGGATTGGAAAACTTGGGGCGGGCGAGGGGAGCATCGTATGCAGAGATGGGCCTCTGCCAAGAGAGACGGCGGGTAAGTGTAGTCCGCACAGAGGATGGGCTACGTGCAATTGGACTAGGCGGTCCTGAGAATGCTCCGCGTATGATGGAAAGAGGAGGTAATGGAGGAAGAGTGCGACGGTGAATGGTACTGGATGAACGTCTGCCGAGGGGTGGTCGCATTGATCCATAACTCTCATCGTTAGAAGCATTACGCAACGAGGATCTTTCGTCGGAAGTGGCAGTGTCGTCACAACTACGACGCGGGTGTTCAAGCGCAGCGCTATTCCCAATGCGGAGGAGGCGCTGCCTTCGCCAATCCACGGAGGAAGGACCACTGAGCGGACCGTTTGGCGGGACCTCTTCGACTGCGTCCATCAAAGACTGCAATGATGTTGAATGCCTGTCGCGAGATAACATCGCAGGTAATAGTGTGTACTCTTCAGACTGTGGAAGTCACGCTGTAAAATTCCGACTGCCAAGGCTGGTGATTAGTTTGCGACCTGTGCGAAGCCAGAAGATGTGGTCTACCTGGGTGAGACTTGCAAGGTAGTGAACAAAACAGAAAGAACAAGAACAAGAAAATGCGAGGGTTGTCCAACTTTGACCCAGCGATGGGAACTGTCACTAAGTGGTAGCTGCCACCCCCCGGACCGACTACTTAATCGGTGTGAAGCACATAACATCAGATGATCTGAATCTGGGTGTGGGACAAATATACACAAACACTACACCCTGCACTGACCATCATCAAAAACAATGGCGACAGCTGGTCTTGGTGTTCCCGTCAAGCTTTTACACGAGTCTCTTGGTCACATCGTGACTGTAGAACTCAAGACTGGCCAACTTTATCGCGGAAAACTCGCAGAAGGTCGTATGAGATACATATGTTGCGTGACTGTTCTGATCATCTCATTGCCTCCAGCCGAGGACAACCTGAACATATCCTTGAAGGATATCACAGTGACTGGGCGCGATGGGCGTGTCTCTCAGCTAGATCAGGTCTACATCAGGGGAAGTATGGTTAGATTCTTTATCGTGCCAGACATGCTGCAGAATGCTCCAATGTGCGTTTGAATGAGGTGATTCATTGCACTGTAACTGAGGGTCAACAGGTTCAAACGGGTTGGTCCGAATGCCATGCGGGGACGCGGTATTGGTACAGCACGTGGACGTGCTACTATTATGCGAGGTTCGTTGATCCGATTCTTAACATACACTCAATGTTCATGACGTTTCCTTTGTAGCAAACGGTGATTGTCACAAGTGTGTGGGCTCGGAACATGCTAACCACCTTCATATTCACAGCTCGTCGCGGTCGTGGTGTGCCTGCAGCTCGTGGAATTAGGCGATGAGTATGCATTCGGTCCGTCCTCCGAGGTGTAAAAAAAATGTCGCTTCTAATTTACATTCACGGTGTATATGTAACATTCTTGTTCAATGCTGATAATGCACTTGGAGCACAATGGCCCTCTTTTGGTTACGTTTACGATATGGGAAGATTTTGGCTGGAATCTATCGGAGATGGCATGAGGAGGTCGGTGATGAATAGAGAGTGTAGGCAAGCACCTGATCTAAAAGTCGGAGACTCGGCCCTTGAAGCTCCAGTCGCCGCCATCTTCCTCGACCCACTTCCGGATAGGCTCGGTCTTTGGACCGCCTTGCTCGCCTGTGAGAGGGTTGGTGTCACCCTCAAAGTCTGGTTTCAAGGGCTTTCTCGCGTCGGGATGGAGGGCGAGGGCAGCGTCTGCGTCTGGGGGGGAAGAGGGCGTTTGAGCGGCGCGCTGGAGTTCTTCGAACTCTCGTTGCTGTTCCCGCGGGAGTGGGGGAGGGGAAGGCCGATTCAAGGCCGAGGCCAATCCACGTGAGGGGACTAGATAGGGTAGAGTGAACGGACCGAGCCGAAGACGATGTAGATGCATGTCCCACAAGAGAAAGTGGGCGTTCCGCGGGTGAGGGATAATGATCGGTAAGAGAGGGAGACAATGAGCGTATTTTTAGGTAAATCTTGGTAAAAGGATGACTAGATGAATTCCCAAGGTCAGGCACAGTCACACAGCGACCCCGGACTGGCAACTGCCGGCAACATGACGGCACCGAGGAGCCAGACCCACACAATTGAGACTCCGACCGCGGTTAGCAGCATAGTCTCTATGAGTAAAATACCCGACCTGGTTGGCTGATCGACCTACTTATTTCATCGTTCCCTCTCCGTCTGATCCATTCGCTACGCTCGAAATATAACCCCCTGCCCCGTCCAGTCAACGATCTCCCCATGCAGCCCTACTACAACCACTCCGTACACGCCACCAACGTCATAGAAATCGCAGACTCATTCTCTACCCACCAACCCCCCACATCCATGCTCGCCATTCATCACCCGGGGCCCTTCTCTGCCGAGTCCATCTACAATAAGCGCAAGATCGAACGTGCTTGCGATGCTTGTCGTCGTAGGAAAACAAAGTGCGATGGCCCCCGCATGCCAGATAACATCTGTACAAACTGCATACAGAATCGCAAAGCGTGCTCTTATGTGTTCGTACTCACTCTCCTTCCCCTCATCCGCCCTGACATCCTCTTCAGCGAGGCTTCCAAACCAAGAGGTCCTCCAAAGGCGTGAGTACTCCTCCAACGTCACCTTATGGACCTGACATGCCTTTTATAGCTATATCACCAGCTTGGAGGACAGGTTAGAAAAGATGGAGGCACTCCTTAAGCGAGTAAGTACCTTTCACTCGCCTGTCCCCCCACAACCGACTTCCCTTCCTTTGCGACCCCTTGATTCCCTCTCCGGGAACTAGCCTTTCTGCAAATCACTCATGACACACCCCTCCGCCGCTATCGCTCTTGGTACCTAGAATATAGTCTGATCGTGCCTTCTCCATAGCTCCGTCCCGATGCCGATTTCTCCGAGGAGCTGGGACCCCCCGTCGTTCGTGACTCTTGGAGGTCGGACCCTGAACCCACCCACTGCATGTCACATCACGAAAAGTCAACGTCACCATCCGCATCTTCTTCCAGACTAAAGGGTTCTCCTTCAAGATCTTTACAGTCTTCCAAACCCACAAGCTACTCGACATGTATTGGTTCCCACAGCTTGCGTTCCGCAGGTACACCCCGGAGCGACACAGATTTGTCATCAGATGACTTCACGTCCTCAGATAATGAGGAACTAGGAGAGCTCAGCCTTTCCCGTGGAATGAAACGTTTGACAATTCGGGGGTTAGAACCTACTCAGGATCACTGTCCCTTCCTGGACAATCAAGTTCGCTTCCACGGCAAGAGTAGCTACTTTAAGCTAATCGAACCGACCCGGAAACTCAGAGACCAACACGTCAACCGTGTAACTGGTGGAGACGAACACAGTCGCTCAACTCGCGATAGTACTAGCCCGATTAATGTCGCACCATCGCGGCGCCCCCAATTTTGGACTACCCCTCCAGTGAGTCTACGATCCTCCTTCGCCACTTGACCCCATGTGTTCTCTAAAGGCTTGAATCTAATTTCACTTCTAGTGGGAACTTGCATTCGAAGGCTTTCAACATCGACTCAAGGATCTGTCCCTTTCACTTGCTGAAGAATTTCCACCTCAAGACCTTGCTGACACCCTGGTCAATCTATATTTTGAAAATGTCAATCCATTCCTTCCGTTATTTCACCGCCCGACGTTTGAACGACAGTGGAGAGAAGGCCTGCAACACAAGGACATATGGTTTGGATGCCTCTGTTTATCTGTGTTCGCTGTTGCAAGCCGCTGGAGCGGTGATCCCCGTGTACTTGATGACAGTAAATATAACACTCCCCAGACCAAAAGGCCTGTTGAGGAATGCGAGCGGCAGTGGCAGCGCGCTGGTTGGAAATTCTTTAATGCTGCAGTTGGTGCGTGGCTTTATTGCTGCCGTACGTATGGGTACTCACGATCACAGATATTCATCGTGGTTCACTTAGTCTCATTCACCCGCCTGGTCTATTTGAAGTCCAGACCACGGCGGTCAGTGTGATAAAACGTTTATCGTACATTGCTTTGCTAACCCCCTCACCAAACAGGTGCTTGGCATGTTCTTACGAGGGACAGCATTTGATCCGGTTGCATGGCTTTTCATTAGCGTCGGTCTCCGTAAAGCACAGGATGTCGGAGCGCATCGGAAGAAAATTTACGGGGATAAACCGACCGTTGAAGGGGAGCTGTGGAAAAGGGCGTTTTGGGTTCTTGTCCTTCAGGATAGAACAGCAAGTGGTGCCCTAGGACGGCCGTGCTGTTCAGGCGAGGAGGAGTAAGGGCGGACCCCACTCTTGATCACCTGTTGTGACTGACCCCTTCGTTTGTCAAGGTTTGATGCAGAACTTCCATTGGAAGTCGACGATGAGTACTGGGAAACAGAAAACCCAGATAAGGCATTTCAACAACCCCCTGGCAAACCATCAAAGATAGCCGGCTTTAATTCACACCTCAAATTGACAAAGATTGCCGCATATGCCCTGAGAACTATTGTGCGTTTTCCCATTCCGTAAAGAATTGTTGTCCGACATCTTTGGCAAGTATGCCCTTGATAGGTCAAAGCTACTTTTCAGCGCCGCGCGTCCGCGGTGGCAGGAGGTTTTAGCACAACTAAATCACGCAATGACCGAATGGGTAGATTCTGTCCCAAAACACTGTGAGCGCGGTTTCTATGCAACCTCTGCGTCTCGAGGTTGACTTTCTGTTAGTACACTGGTCGCCTCACATCGAAGACCCGCTGTTTTCGAACCAGTCAGCAACGCTATACATCACCTACTATATGATCCAGATAATCATCTATCGACCTTTTGGCCCGCCGTCTCTTCAATCTCCCATGAACATTGTCCCACATGTCAATATGCCGATCCCTTGTATTGCAATTTGTGTCAACGCTGGTAAATGCGTTTCCCGCATCTTAAAGGCTCAAATGAGCCGCGGTTACTCGAATATCCCTACCCTCATCTTGGGTTCACATGTCTGCGCCGCAATTTTACTCATGAACTTTTGGGATCTGAAATGGCAAGAACGCAATCAGACGAGATGTGACGCATTCGAAGACATCAAGTCCCCTCTATCCCTAGCCATGGCCGAGCTCCTCGAAGATGTTTCCGTTTTTATCGAGGCATTGGAAGCAGTCAAACCTCGTTGGAGGAATGCGGAAATGTACTTGTCAGCATTAATTGTCCCTTTTCGCGAAATCCACTAAATGCTGCTTAAACAGGAACGATCTCAGTTCTTCGTTCCCTCATAGTCTCGGCGGTTTTGAACCAAGCACCCCCATGAATGACCTTCTTTCGCGCCATTATCCTCCCAGGTTTGATGATCGCGCTTACCACGACGCTGCTCCCCCAGACTATACAATACTTGGGGACTACCGAAACCCGCCGCCCGAATATCGCATTGCTCCACCACTCATCAATGCGTACACCCATGATACCCAGGTTGAGCCGTCCGAGCGCAGCCCTCACTTTTTTGAGTTCTCTCACATTACCCGATATCCTGTGCCCAGTACTCTGCCATTCTCATCTTCGTCCACTTCGTGTCAACGCGACCAATCCATGCCAACGCAAACCACCACGTTTCGATCCCAACGGGGTTATGATAGACTTTCCATGCATACGGAACTCGGTGACCGAAGGTCATCAACATCCAGTATCCATTCTCGACCAGCCTCCCTATTTGATGAAAGGGTCATGGATGAAACACCCAAAACACAACACGACCCCTCTATCTGCCGACAGTATGCTACAGCCAGCCGCGCGTCTTATGGTGGATCTGTTTCTTCTGTGCCGACATACCAAAACACTGTGAGTAATGTTGGTCCACACCAGACAATGTATGTGTGTCGGTATGCATTATTGCATGTTACTTACACTATTTCATAGACCTGGTTGGGCGAGTGATTGGGATTATAATCCAGCCTATGCATTTGGACTGAATTCTGACAACGCAACCGTTGAACCTGATTATTTATCGCGAGACAGAGAGACTAGAAGTTCGCATGGCCAAGCTCTGTCTCTTCTCGGCCGTTATTGACCCATAGGATATCCCCCCCAGCATTCTACTTGCTATAGACTGTTACGAATGTTTACGCCAGGTGTTGCTACGCTGTGCTTCTGTTTGACATCTACCCTCCATACCATTATATCCCTACTTTACATACCAAATGCTGTAGTCATGTTATTTCCAAGGCTTGCTGTTACTGTGGAAGCTGTCCAAGGTTAGATTTTTCAAAAGCCCCCCTCGTACGAAAAAAAATTGCCATGTATGTACACGCATCGTCCTCGGACCCATTGCGCCATCGACATGTCGAACTCGGATGTAACTGACCCACTTCGACTCTGGGGCACAATCCAAGCATTGTTTTTTTTTAAATTCCACCTACATAAATACAGTCGAGGTACACATATTTGAAGATACATTCAGGGGTTGGAAGATCCAGCTGCAGATCCAGGCGACCACTGCAAAGCTAATGCAGCCCGAGTCTCGCCGGTTTCTTCTCAAGGCCCGCACGGGCCGGCCGAGACGATCAGATCCGAGCTCTCGCCATCAACCCCAATTTTGGAGGACGTTCGGGCAATTTTGGACGACCAGTCTAAAGTACACCGTTCACTAGCCAACCCCGAGTGCCATTCAAAACTTTGAAGCCAGACCAGTGCTATCGTGACTCGTACCATGTCAGAGTTTGGTATGTACATGTTTTTCGTGTTCTCCAAACGACTCTGTGGGGCCTCGGGTTTGTCAAGCGAAAACCGTTCCAACTTTGTGTGTTGATTGCTCGCAAATCCTCACCGAGTGAATGCATAACTCTACTACTTTAACCAAATAGTACCAAGGCAAACGGGGCCACTGTAAACGATCACGGTCACCGCGAATGTACGGATTCGGTTGGTTCTGCCAACGCTTCGTCACCCAAGGCATCCATTGACCCAGACGAACTCGTTCGAGTACCCGTCCGAGTACCACTGGTAGCCTGGACGATGGCTTTACGACGAGCGACAGTAGTTTGCGCGACAAATGCAACGATGGCCTATCATAAACATAGAGGGGGCGTCGTTGAATTTAATGGTCCCCGGGCACGACAGTCGTGAATGATGAAATGAAAAGACTTACAAACACTGTCGCCCCGAACAATACCCTCTCCTTCCAGCGTTCATCGCCCGCGGTCTCGTCGAAATGGGGACGACGTCTCGACGTCTTGGGTCTAAACCGTGCTGGATCCGCATGGCGTTCGTGACTCGTCAATACTTGCCCCGTAATGGCACTCTTGCCCCGCATGAGATCGTACGCCTTGGAAATAGCCTGAAACCGGGCTTGAGCTATTTCTGTAGGGTAGTTCCGAGCGACGGGGGAATCCGGGTGGTAGATACGAACGAGGTCATAGTCTAATCACAGAAAAAAACCAAAAACCAAAAAAAAAGCATTGAGTTGACCGTTCGACGAACGCACGCAAAGAGTTTCAAACCGACATCGTTCTTTTATCTGCCGTTGAGTGGCGGATCTGGGCAGGTGGAAAATTTGGTGCGGGTGCGGATTCGGATGTGTAGGGTACGGGTACGGATTAGAGCTCGTGGATGCATGCCTGCAAGATGGATAAGCAACGTAACGGAGAATATGCCGGGTTTGGCGAGTGGATTGATTGAGGATATTAGAGCACGACATCTAGTGGTCTGAGACGAGGTCTACCTGGAATAGAGTAGTCGTCATGAGAGATTCCGAGTCCATTCGTGGGTGTTGTAAATAGAGTTCACATCTGTTCTTACCAAGCCATACCAGGTGTAGTTACCAATGCATGTATCTCAATGACATCAAAACAACCGTTGCACGTATTTTCAATCCAATATACATATCTCCAAGTCTAAGAATATAAGCTGTAGCGTATGCACCATCGTGCGTGAGCATTTTCCAACATCGTGCGACATGCTGACTCGCGAGCGAGTGGGATGCACACGCTGCAGCTTATATTTTTAGATAAAGTAGTGGGAGATCACATTCGTATGAGTAACATAGATGATTCTAGGAGAAACGGAATGGGGTAGAAGCCCGCATGCAGATCAGGTAGGCGATGTATAATCAGGGAGCGAGCGAATTTGACCTCATACGAACACGTACAAGCGTAACAATCCACACGGGAGAACACCTATGCCCGAGGATCATTACACTTAATCTTCTTCCATACGTTGAGCCGTGCTTAGGTCCTTCGTTACGACACCTGTCTCGAATATTCTTCATGACGGTCTTGTGAAATTGACCCAGCAGTGGGGAATGCGGGACTGGTACACTTGATATCTACCACAGCTATGACAAATTGGTATCAAGAGCCCTGGTCAGGTGCTTAGGCAGAACGTGTAGGCCGTGGTCAACGGAAGCTGATAAGCGTCAAGGTCCCTGTAATTGATCCTAAATCAACCGAGCGACGAGTACACCAGCGTTACGCGGGTCAACTTCTGTGGGTATATTGTGTCTAAAAAAAACATGATAAATGACATGGGAGGTTGTTATATTAGATGGTTCATTGCCTACTTCTTCATGAGATCCTCGATAGCAGGCTTGATCTTTGCGACATGGCCATCGGAATGCAGCCCCTTGCCTAAAATAATTAATGAGTGCAAGTCTCGTGATGAGTGGTACGACTTGCCAACAATGAGCCGAATTTCAGCGTCGCCTCGTTGTCGAGCCTCTCGAATGCTCTTATCGGCGTACGAAACCGCCTCTTTGACATACAAGCCGTGGAGATCGATTTCCCCGGGTTTACTATCCTGTCGAATGTCACTTGAATAGAGAATGAAAGAAACAGCGCTCCGTGATGCCATACCAGGTTATTCTCTATCCCAAGTCGCAAGGTCAAGCATGGCTCTCCGCGGGTAAAGGAGCACACTCACGTCTGAATATCCAAGTGCTGGCTTCGGCATTGAGGCTCTCCATCGTGCGTTCATGTTGTTTCCCTTTCTCTGAAAATTCCTTGGCACGCGCACCATCACCCCGACTGTAGGCTTCATGACTTTCTTGAAAACACTGCGCCATCAAGTCACCATGTTCGTTCGCTTTGGCGCGGAGGGCCATATAATGTTCGTCATGCTGGTTGATCTGGTTCTGGTCCTTGAGAGAGGCGAATCATGCACTACGAAGCGAGAGAAGGTCCAAAGGAGACGTACCTGAGGTGGTCTATGGTCTGGACGAGGTTCAGATATTGGCTTCGGCTCTTGCTCCTGTGTATGAATGTGTCAAAGGTGCTATCTCGTTTATGACGCATTCAAGGAACGGTAGGCCATCCAAGGGCGTCATATACGAGACACCACTCACTTGACGGTGATGTTCGGGGCGGGTGATTGTCGCTTGTTCGTGGGGTGGTCGTTCTGCATGAGATTTCTGGTATTCAGCAGGCGGCTGTTCTTGGGTAGTCGAACCACCACACAAGACTCTGACCAAGGCAAGGAGAATATCCATCAAACCAGCCATCACGAAAATTGGGAATGTTCAATGGTGGGACGAGCGAACTCAACGGCGTCAAGAGCCACTTCAAATTACCCTAATAGGGCACAAAAACGAAGGCAATGCCATTGGTGGATGTACATAAGACTATTTGCATTCGGAATTACGACGCGATTCAACCCGACAACAGGGATGTTCAACAAACACATTCCCTTGACCATAACACCGGTTCTCAGATCTCCAAACCCACGAGAATATACGCTGGGTTAACCTGGAAGGGTGGTTTAGTGACAACACTTCCACCGACGTACATGAGTGAGTGTAAAAGGTCGTTGAGCCCATTGAACGACTTGTCAAGAGCGATCACAAGTGCGAAACATTGCAGGTGTTCATCGGCGAGCTCCAAGAGGGCGACGACACTGCATAATTTTACATGTCAGTTGGACACGAGCTCAACGATATGGAAATTTACCTTTCACGAAGGCTGACGGCTGGAGCATTTTTACCATCGACGTAGAGGGTCTTCGGTTTTCCGGGCAATTCGAGGACAACTCCGTCGAAGGTAGCTCCCATGTTTGGCACAGAGACAACGACGCTTTTAGCAAAAGGTAAAATGCTCAATCCGTTACGAGGAAAGATGTTCAAGAGAAGATCCAAAGCATCCTTTGAATGCTTGGTAAATATACCATGAGCACCGCTCGCGTCGCTGTCGTCTGGGGTCAATGGTGGAGTGGGGAGACTATAAAGAGACTCGGATCTTGCAGGAATGCATCTTGGTGGTACGGTAGTTGGGATTCGAGTACTGGTGAAGTGATTATTAATCGGACTTGTTTTCTCGGGAGGGGAAGGCGAAAATGATGAATCGGGGGATTGGGAAATCGTGGGCGCCAGACCGCCTGTCACACAGTCTGACGACCCTCCATCAGGAGGGCATTTTGCGTTAGGGATGTCAAAAGCGCCACTGGGGGAATATGTCAATATGCGCGATTAGGGACAACAAGGGGACGTACTCCGGGTCCGCCAGAGAACGTAGTAGAATAATAGTACATGTCGTTGGTGCCCTGCATGTGGCAGACGGCAAGTACCCTCGGAGTGTTGTCGGAAGTGAATGCCCCATCTCCAACGGCGTGACGGCCGTTGCTAAATATAAAGAAAATGAGAGGCAAAAGATATGCCGTGTAGAAGTGTACGAACGCGGGGCAAAGACTAAATTGTTGTTGCGTACGATTGGAGATAGAAGGCTGCGACATGTTGTTCCAACGTGACTGCGGAGATGGGTGATAGAAATGTGCTACAGAGACAGAAACATGAATATTGTTGGCAGCGTCGAGAGATAAGGGAAAGTACCTTGCTTGTTGCGAGTGCAGTAGAAAGCAGCTGGATGGTGCTGGTGATGGTACAAGGGTTTCCTTGCGACGCACCGGATCCTACTTACGTCCCCCGGATACCTCATCCACACTCCACATCGCCCACCACACGAACTATACATCATAGAGTACCTGTTTCGCTCACAGCTCAAACTACTAACAGGTCTCAAATGCACAATGGCCCCTTTCCAGACATTCCACTCGTGACTGTTGATTGGTGGGCGACAGGCTACTAATAGAGGGGGTGTCTAGGGTCATTATGGCGAGTTCAGGGCAGGTTGTGGCACCAGTCGCGTGCCTGGTGAGGCTGCGATATCACCAGGACACTATCCAACAGCGAACTCGACCCCGCCAACTTGATCAGTGAGTATCTCCTCCCCACCCATCCTCTCTACAGGGACAACTCACGCTATGTCGCGATCCTCGCAAAGACTGGACGCGACCTGGCTGCTCCCTAGCTGGATGTCTCGCTGTTGCATCGGATGTCACACCTTACTGATCCTCTGAACACAGTATCTTTTGGAAACAAATATGGCTGACTCAGGACGAGGAAGGGGTGGATTCGGACGAGGCCGCGGTGACCGTGGTCGGGGTCGTCGTGGTCCGCGTCGTGGGGGTCGCAAGGACGAAGAAAAGGATTGGTTCGTACTGAGATCCTTGCATGAGGATGCGATCTAACCGGCTACGCGCAGGGTCCCCGTCACCAAGCTCGGACGTTTAGTCAAGGACGGGAAAATCAAGTCTCTGGAGGAGATTTACCTTTTCTCCCTCCCTGTGAAAGAATTCCAGATCGTCGACTTCTTCCTACCAAAGCTCAAGGACGAAGTCATGAAAATCATGCCTGTTCAAAAGCAGACTCGCGCCGGTCAGCGTACACGATTCAAAGCCTTTGTCGCTATCGGTGATTTCGACGGACATGTGGGACTAGGCGTTAAATGCGCCAAGGAAGTCGCCACTGCTATCCGCGGCGCTATCATCCTGGCCAAATTGTCTGTGATCCCGGTACGGAGAGGTTATTGGGGTGCCAAGCTTGGTGAACCACACACGGTGCCATCCAAGGTCAGCGGTAAGGTCGGATCTGTCATGTGCAGATTGATTCCTGCTCCGCGAGGCACTGGTATCGTCGCTGCGCCGGCCTCCAAGCGACTGTTGCAGTTAGCGGGTGTGGAGGATTGCTATACGCAGGCCAAGGGATCGACGGCTACGATGGGTAACTTTTTGAAAGCCACCTTTGTCGCGGTATGGTTCATCTTTGTTTATTTATTACGCTACTTACGCTTCTGGCAGATTACCAAAACATACGCGTTCCTCACGCCCGACTTGTGGCGAGAGATACCTGTCACGAAGGTGCCTTATGATGAACACAGCGCCCACCTGCAGCTCACGGCAGGCAAGAAGGGATATTAGTTATGTGAGGACGACTTTTGTTGTTGTTGTAGTAGTAGTACTCGCAACCCATCGATTGCTATGCATTGTGCTTCGGGACCAGATAACCGACTTTTCCCGCCAGACATTCAGACATTCGAAATTTCCGACCGTTGTGGTGTGACATGAGTCGGTCAAGTCACGCCGTGACTCGAGGCCATTTAATTGTGGTGTAGGAAAAACATATTGGCTCGTTGTTAGCAACCCAGACAAGACTAATGCATTTCCTCTGACAAATTCCCCGTGCAATGGTTTCCAACGTCGTAGACTGTTTTTTTCTTCTTCGCTGAACATTTGCAAACAATGATGTCTGGAAATTGGAAACCAGAGCGGCGGGGAGAGTGATGTTCTCCGGGAGCAGGATATATGCGCGTTCAGAATGCCAAAACGACTATTTAGTGTCCATCTTGTCCTTCCTCGTCCTGTTCCACACTCTCCCCCATGCGACCATCTCCCTGCCCGCCCCCCCTCGACGACTTCCCGTCCTCGCCCTCGTCCGCGTGGAGGTGAGTCTCTCCCCGTCTCGTCCTGTCAGCTAATGATACAACCCCCGTATTTTCAGTTGCACCCATTCGCGGTCGCCCAGCTCGGTCACCCAAGATCATCTCTCCCCGCCTACTCCACTGGAATCTTGCTTTTCCCCCGTGCCCGCCATTGTCACCCCGGATGAGTTCACTCTCCAGCTTGATGTCCAATTTGACAAAATGGTGAGAGGATCGCCCCACAAATCTTCTATCACCCACCTAACTATGACCACAGTCCTCGCTTTCATCTCCGAAAACGGACTCACCTTTCCTGTCCGACGATGATATGAGCAAGGCGCAGGCATTTCTGAGGAGCAAGGGCCGCTGGGAAAATGTGTACGACCGGTTCGAAAGCTCGCCACCCCTTCGTCCTCACAACGCGTCTCGCGTCCCGCCAGTGTCGCAAGATAGCGCCAATGACGCCTTCTCACGGGAAGCTACTCATTCTGCCCTCATGGACCCTAACGGGTCTCCCGACCCCTCACGCTACAGCCTTCTCATCCACGAAGTTAGCCTTCTTGTCGGGCTGGCTACGGACGACGACCACCTTTCGCCCGGTAACAGTTGTCCCCTTGCTCCCGATGGACCTAAGCAACTACCTGACATTCTACCCCTCAACCTTACACCCACCAAATCTCTTGCTTCTCGCAAACACAGGAACGCCAGTCTTCCCAGCCCCACAAATGCGAACGCACAAGTTCATCCATCCCGTATTCCCATCTCCCCAAGCATCGACCCACACGCCCATAATGCCATTGCAAGCCTGCGCAACGAAAACCCACCGCCAGTCAGATCAAGAGATCTTGTAACCCCAATTGCTTACCACAAGGGTGTTGACGCTGTGCGTCCATCTCTATCCTCACGCCGACGCCAGGGACAGGTATTTCACTTCGAGCCCTCGCCCAGTAACAGGTATCACCGGACCGCTGTCGATCTGGACGAAACATTCTTTCATCCTCGTGAACCTCCCCCGAAGCCGACTCTGAATCCTCCGGCCGACCGGTGTTCCTCACTGGATAGACTTGAATGCAGTTTACGGAAATTAGAGGCACACGCACCGGGTAATCATCGCAAGTCGCAATCCGAAGGACGGCCCCCCGATCATGTCGCACAACGGAAGGATAACCGACCATCTCTCCCCCCTCCACGGCACTTGAAAAAACAACAATCGAACTACGAGATTATGCGTCGCAAACCGTCATATCCTGCAGTTGGTTGTCACTTCTCGTACCTTCCTCCACCCGCATCAACATCAATTCCGCTTCCCCAGTACGTCGTGCGACGGACCTGCCCGGCAGTCCCCTTGGATGACGAACATCCTAATGAGGATCACACCCCTGGTTCATTTATGGACATGGACATTCCTCTCGTGGAGGAGGCTTCGCAGAAGCGGCAAACCTCTTTTCGTCAGGTGACGAGCAAGGAGAAAATGAAGAGTCTAGTTAGAGTCGCAAGGAGAGCGAGCCGAGGGGTAATTGCATGGGGGAAGAATCTAACGGGATCCACAAAGCCATCAGTTACTAGGCGACAATCGATCGCTGTCCAGAGCGCCCATGTCTAATACTATATGTCATTATTGGTTCGTGCATATAATTCCGGAATAATTTACTTGTTACTCTCCGATGTATCCCTAGTAACAAACTAATCCTGTAGTTAAATTTACGATCTCGTGTATGCTCTACGCTGTACTCCTCTACCTGTCCTTTTGTGTCTACTAGTGTAATCTTGATATGTTTCGACCAGTTCAATTGATAGACTATTCAGCCATCCGATCGCACGCTAGACTTGCAAGTGACATACTTGTGTGTCAGGTAATAAAGATTGGGTGAAATGATCACCTCGTCCAACACCACAAGACCGCAGTAAACATAGATAATAGAAAGCGAACAAGGTATCCAAGTGTTACAGAAGGAGATGTTTAATGAATCGACTGTGAAGTGAAAACGGATATGCTTAGCTTCCGACCTTTTTCACTAACAGGGGGCACTGGCTGCCTTTCTTGAATTGACCAGAGATATAGGGACGCGTGAGTACACTGAAAAGACCTCGGATGAGCTGCTGTGTAGGGGGCGAAAGAAAGTGTGGCTGCTTACACGTTGGCTTTGCAAATTTTGTTCGTCTCGGCGAAAGTGAAGTTGGTCAGGAGAATGTACAGGAATGTCTTCATCTCGATCATCGAAAAGCGCATGCCGATGCAGGACTAAAAGGTCGTGGGTCACCATACATATAAATGAACGTCATTGAGAAAGAGAGACATACCCTAGGACCGGCCGAGAAAGTGAGAAGGTTGGAATAGAGCCCTGGCAGCGCCTCGACAGCCTCAGGTAGATGATCCCAGCGCTCAGGGCTGGCAAGCAAAGTCGGTCGTGAGCGCATTTACAATGGTCTCGACTAGACACTCACTCGAATTCCCATGCATTCTCGCCCCAAATCTCTTTGTCCAGGTTGAAAGCCTCTATGGGTACGTGTACGAACTCTCCCTTCCGTATATGGATGGACTTGTGATCCGATATGCTTCCGTCGCGGAGATGTACAGGATGTGATGTCGGTAGCTCGTCATCTCGAGTGGCAACGCGCAAAGAGGAATGTACTGGTGGTACAAGCCGCAATGACTCGCGAGCTACGTTATTCAGGTAGTGATTGTTGGATATTACAGTATGCAAGGATTCGATTTCCTCAGTTGACAGGCGAGACAGCGGCGTTGATGGCACAATGTTGAGCAGCTCAGCACGGAGGCGAGCCTGAATTTCGGGATGTCTGGCTAGCATGACCAAAGTCCACGTGACAGCGAGGGAAGTGGTATCAGAGCCCGCAAACATGAATGTGTTGATGTTGTGAAGGATGTCTTCATCTGAAATCCGCTGATCAGGGGGCAAGTCTGTTGCCAAGTTTGATTTCACTAGAGAATTTTGTCAGATTGGGCTTCTCAGTAAGGAGCTCGCCAATCACCCACGCAAGAGACTAAGTAGATCTTTCTCAGTGTACCCAATGCCGCTTTTTTCGCATTCCATAATTCTGGCCTTCTTCGACTGAATGAGCTTTCCAGCGACCCGGTTAATGACGGTATGACAACGTTTGATCGTCTTGACCCGTTCGTCTGGCTGTACGAAAGGTATGTCACAAACACTCTGAAACTGCGCTGTGCCCACTCACGAACAGTACGTCGAGAATGGGGAAGTATATTCCAAGTATACTTCGAATTGCACTGCCTTGAGCAATTTCGAACATCTCCTTGTAAGCAGAAAAGAGCTCGTCCGATTCATTTTGGATGGCGTTGAAGTGATAATCAAATCCTGCTGGCCTGTTACTTTGTTGTCTGCTCGAACCGGAGAAGATCTCACCCGCCAGGCCGATCACGTCAAATGTGGCTCGGCTGATCCAATGATACACATCAATTTCAATCCCCTCCTTTCCGGGAAGAGGCTTGTCCAGAAGTTCGGACCATTTATCTTGGAGCTCATACCCCTTTCGAAACACGAGAGGCACGAGTGCTCTCAAGTTTCGAATGGAAAACGCGGGCGTAGCAACCCGCCGTTGACGCCTGTGGATGTGGCCTTCTGCAGCAAGCATACCACAGCCAATGAGACCCGCAATTAATCTGCGTGACTGCCAAGGTTTCTCGTATATGGTGCTGTTCTTGAGCACATGGCACATAGAAGCAGGGTCAAGGGGAAGGAGACGGTTTTCCCACTGTGATGCAGTGCAATGAGTTGAATTCGAAGGGCAGCCCAGAACACACCTACAGGAACAAGCCCCCTTATACGTACGCTCCTACCGTATGCCTTAACATACTGGGCATGGGTCTTGGGGGACCTAGACGGACTACGGAACGGTGATGAGTGCAGGGCAAAAGACACTAGAGTGCAAGTACACACTCGAGCACGGAAGGCATGTGGTTCCCGAAGAGGGTTCGTACAGGTGGCCCGGCCACTTTCCAGAGCGGGTTGCGTTGAGGGGTTATGGAGACATGATACAGAGCAAAACCGAAAGCAAAGGCTAACGTGGCACATATGAGACTAGGGCCAAGTCTTGTTAGCAAAATCGTTGACATCAGGGTGAGAATTGGGACCGAGTGGAAGAACTGAACATTCCAAACACAATAGTGTTGGCAGTTATTATAGTAACTCGTCTTATTGTTTGAGCCCGTTTTCCGCCTGTCAGAAAGCTGTTTGTACAGGCTGCCCATGCCAGCTCTCCAAGCGAATGTTCGGTAACAACTTTGAAAGGCGAGTCAAACATCCAATTATGACACAACCTTACAGTACATGGGCTCGATGCTCCGAGTTCCGTGGCACCGCTCTGAGCCCAGGGCTGAAGCGCTGACAACCGTCTCCAGATCCCCAGATCGACGCCCGCAAGACGCCAGCCTACATTACCAGCACCCAAATCTTCTTGCCCACCTACGAGTGCTCCTTCGTGACCCAATTTCCCTCTGCAACTGCCTGTTGATGACCTGGCCTCATCCAAATATAATAATGTATTCCTGTCATTCGATTTGGAGGTGGAAGCAACATTGAGGCGCGCACAATTTAAACAGGTTCTCGCAAGGCGGAAGTGACACGACTTGCTGGAGACCAGGCTTTGTGCATCGACGAGTACTCGACGAACGCCAAGCTAGCTGTGGATTTCCAAGTCCATGACGCCACCGTTGTGTCTTATCAAACTGCTTGCTATAGCCATCGCCACGATACAGAATACAACTACACCATTCACACTAGAAACCGGAGACAAGACTCGGAATCATCGGAAGTATCGAAGGTGGTGAAGGAAACTCATCCAAGCTAACCGCGCTGAAGCTTCCACCAAGCATCGCCAGACCCATTTCCCGCTCAACACTGTCCTTGCCACCTTCTGCGTCCGTTGCAGAAGGTGATCGTGAAGGACCACATTCGAGTTCCCCATGCGTTGGCCCGAGGTTTTGGCTGTCATCCAGGTTCTTCAAGCTGAGAGAGAGTAACACTCCCTTGTTCATCTGCATGCTCCTCGTTTGTGCCCGTCTTAGTTCAAATACCTCTTCCCTGAGACTCTCCCTATCATTCCCGCCTTCAAGGCTCTCCAGCGATGCCATCGATGACCTACTTGATTCGCCCCCGTCTGAAGTCATATCTGGAGCCGAGCTTCCCAATGACTTGGCGTCCTCGTCCCTCGTCCCTGCCTTGGGTATGGTTTGACAATCCTGCGGGGCGCGTCGCTCTGTTGTCACCGATGATTCCGGTCCACTGAAGCCCTCCGGGAGTATGGTATGCGACGAGTTGGGCCGTTTCGTCTGAGGGGTCAATACCACAGCGTCAGGCTCGGGCGATCGTTGGAACGTGACGCCCAGGATGACTGCAATGTCCGTTTGGCTTTGACAGTCCTCAAGTTCTTCCGGTATGCGAGACAAGACAGTGCGAGGTGGTGCCACGTAGAGCGAAACTGGGGAGAAATCGGACCAGGTCGTCTGTGGACTTGCTACCTGTGGAGAACGTTCAACACTACGTTCAACTTGCTCTGGGCGCGATCGATGATTACACAGAGCCCGGGACAGGCTGCGGATCGGCCAGACATTAGGAAGCCTTCGTTGATTCTCCCTATTGAGAACGGGTGGTGGTCGAGTGAGCGGGCTCAACGTTTTCTCGTGGTATGGAAACTTTTCACGGCTCGTTTTGATACGCTGCTGTGGCGACCCGGTCGCGTTCTTGGTGGGCTTGGACTTTCGGCGTCCAAAACACTTCGAGGGTGGAGGGGTGACTTGTTTCCCTGTGGTCCTTGTTCGCCTTCGCAGCATTTCCCCTCCAACGACCAGGCCAATGAGCCCACCCAAGATGAGGACGACGACGACGACCGCCGCTACTATATTTCCTGGTACATCTCCGGGTGGATTTGGCCCTTGAGATTGATCATCCTTGACTGAGATCGCTGAGGGTTCGGGGGCAAGCACGACTGACTCGGATGGCGTAGGAGCAACTGGAGATGACGGTGGGCCTTCGAGAACCACCGATGATGCAGCATCCAGAATGCGTGGCTTGGATTGTTTAATGCGTGAAGCCGATTGCCCTGGTGGATCATGGGAGAAAGGAAGCGTCTGGCGACGGAAGCGGTGAAGGTGTCTGGCAGAAGGGGGATACGATGCATGGACAAGGACGGGTGAAGGTGTAGGCGCCATTGTTGCGATAGAAAGTACGCTCGGAATGTCATAAATACGCTGGCGGCTGACAGTGACCAGTCCTTCCGGTCAGCCAAGGGACAGGATTGCGGCTGACGGCGAGTCTATTCCTGGCAAGTTCGACACGAGCGGACTGTTCCGTACCCATACTCACTGGTTATGCAGACACTGTGATCGCCATTTGAGATAAGCCACCCATCACCTATAGAACATCATGTTCCCAAATTGCTTAAATCTGGCTTCCGAGCAACTTCAGAAATACAACTGAGACCTGCGAGAACTTGCTCCACACGGATAGGCGCGGAGCGACATCGGATACGCGCACTTCGTTTGGAGACAGAAGAGAGCTTTGGGGTAGATCAATCAGATACGGCAAAACGGCACACATTTGGACGCCTTCTTCATTGCATTTACATGTTGGAAAATACAGAGTTTGACCAATGAGGAATGACTGTGGAATGAGACAATGGTATATTAGATCAACATTCCCCTGTGAAGATCAATCAGTATTGTGACAGCCATTCAAGATGGCGACACATACGCGATGCCAGCAGTTTGCAGAGTCCTGGAAGGCGCGCATGTGAGGCAGTGACGTGTTTAGAAAAGCAAAAAGGCTCACGAAATAAATCCGCAAATCATAGCTAACCCAGCGAACGTCGCAATGGTTTTTGCCTGCGACGGCGCGATAGCGCTGAGCACACCAATCTGGATACCCAGTGAACCCAGGTTTGCAAAACCACAAAGCGAGTAAGAAGCAATCGTGTATGCGCGCAGGGAGAGAGGGTCGGAGCTAGCCTGGATGGCTTGAAGTTCTGGACCGAGTTCATCAAGTATATGACCCCCCGAATCAAGCGATTACGCACCAAGATAAGCTGCGAACTCGTTTTCAATCAGCTTCGTGGCAAGCAGCTGAGATACACGCAGGATCTCGGCAGACGGTACACCTGATTAGGAAATTAATGAAAAGGTTCGCCATACACGAGTCTGGACATGTTACGGACCGAGGAAGAACACGATCGGGTATCCGATATATCCCAAAATAAGTTGCAGAGTAAGTTGGTGGATTCCGAATCCGCGGCCAACCCAAGTCAATATGCCATTGATGGTTGCGATAAGGGACAGAATGATGAGCACATTTGTCCTGCATAGCACCACATCAGTACGTGGAATGCTCTTCTGAAGAAGAAATCCCACAAAATTTGCCCGGCGACATTCAGTCCAAACAGGCCACCCTTGGAAAATGCGTGGAGTGCGTTCACAGGAACATCCTCGGATTTCTCCTCTCCACGATCGATGACAATACGTTCGCGGGTTGCAGGTACATCCACTTCCGGGACACGTATTTTGCTGATTGCTATGGAGGCAGGGATACTCATGACAGAAGATGTCACAAGATTCTGGGGAGGAACACCGAGTGAAATGTATGCACTGAGGACCGCACCGGAGATGGTCGAAAATCCTAGTAAGCAGCCATTGTCAATGACAACCTCCACGGCGAGCTACTTGCACTCACCGGATGTCATAACAAGGTGGATTTCTGATGGTGTCATAATGTTTATATATGGCTTGACCAAACAAGCTGACTCTCCTTGGCCAACCCATGGCGAGGCAGAGGCAACGACAGCCTCGGCACCGGAGACATTCATCAATTTGAAGAAGAACCACGCGCTTGTTGGACTACGTGACTAGATCTGGTGGCACAGAGGATCATACTTACAATCCTTTGATAATCCATTGCATTACTCCGAGCTGTACACGTCAATCAGCACCAGGATCGATAGAGGACCAAAAGGACCCACATAATAAAACATTTGCACAGTTGCAATGAAGAATATAATGGCTGCAAGCTGCGGTCCATTAGCGATGCAGAAAGGCATACATGCATTATCAACTAACAGTATTGACGAAGAACCAGTTTTTGGCAATGGTTTGCGCATCGAAGAAGAATTGTGCACCAACGTAAGCCTGCGTTAGGAAGTCATACGCCAGATTCGCGATGTAGTGGAACAGTGAATAGCCGGCTGTTGTCTTGAGCACGAAAAGGGCAATAGCCTGCTGAAGGAACAGCCCGACAATGACAGTGGGCCTTTACACTGTTAGATGACTGGATAGGTCAAAAACCGCACTGCATACCAGCATATGGCAGAGCGGTTGGTGGAGGAGAGGTAGAAGCCACACTGGAAAACGAATAAACCCAGCACGGAGATCGCTCTATGGCCATAGTCATCACCCTATGTCGTAAATTAATATTGAAAAGCTTCATTGGGTAATTCTGCGCACTGCAGCGAGCGGTAGACCAAAACCGGATCCGAAAACGATGGCGAGGAGGCACAGCCAACCGATGGTCAATCTCGAATAGCGAGGTAGACGGTACCAAGGCTCCTGGACAAAAGGGACCCAAACAGCGGCTACTGGACGTGTGACCACTGAGTTTGGGATAAACCGAAACGCGATGACGCTGGAAGTGAAGCTCGGTAGGCCCTTGAAACGTGGGATAAAGGTTCACACTTACGTTAAGAAGAACCAAGCGAAAATTGTCTGTACGACCCTGTAGGACTCGTGAGCACGCATGGAGCATCTTTATCTTGGGAACGTCACACTCGCCATCTACCGCGCGTCGCTTTCAATACCGTGGAAGAAATCCACCAACCAAGGATTAACGCAGCTAAGCCGATAAGAAAGACGACCCGCAGTTTCTTATCGAACCCTCTTTCCTGGGCTCGTTCTTCCTTATCATTTTCACCGACGGCACCGGCGCGTTCGACGTCTACCTTTTCTTTGACATTTGATGAGCTTGTTGTCGAGAGATTCCTCTGGCGCGCCTGGTGGCCATCATCCGCAGCTGAACGAGTGTCGGTCATTGTTCTTCAGCGAAAGAGAGGGAATGGGAAGTTGGAACCGGAAGTAAAGCCGCAATGGGACCGCATGACCCGGCATTGTATTTGACCTCGGAACTCGGGCGTGCCAGCGCGTGTCTCGCTACCACAACCGGTTGTCGCCGTGATGTGCGGCGCCGTGAACTGATGTTCGATAACCACAAAATTGGAACTCACTATCAATCCACCGGGTTCGTCTTGTGGACAATTGCCAGCGTCACTCCATTGAGTAGTGCTTCCGACTAGGACTCGATCACCTGAAACCCGGGTCACTTGTTCCAAGCCTTATCCCTTACCTTTTGATGTACCCTCCTTGGAAGATCGCACGGGCAGCAAAGAACGCGCTGGATGTTGTTATTGGATTATTGTATCATGGGGTTGCGATCAGGCAGCTTGGGGTTTGGATGACGGTTATCAACTTATCTCAAAACACTTACGAGCGGGGTCTGTGGAGAATGATGCACCATGCAAATGTGTCATATCGTGTGCGATTTGATGGGAAAAAAAGTCTGGAACAAGAAAACCGTCCGCGTTGCATCGCTACCCGATATCAACTGCCGAGCCAGTGAATGTGACCTACACACTGTACATGCACGAGCAGTAGCTACGTAGTTGATGTAAATCTCGCAAACTTGGGGTTGAACAATTCATCACGCCCCGTTTATTTTATCACACCTTCAATGCCTTGATCGACTTGCCACTGGCAATTGCAAGCCATTCGCCGGGAGCGGTCGAGTGACCAGTGTTCATCGTCATACCAGGGATTTGCGGCGACCATGCAAGATTCGTCACTTCACTACTCGCAGAATACGCCATGACTGGGTCAGTGACAATTCTCTTCTTTACATCTGGTCGAGGGGAGTTTAGCCGTGAATTTGCCGTACGAGGTGAAGTTGCTGTTTGCGTGTAGCCTGCAAGGTCCCATAGCAACACCTGACAATCATCACCTATAATATGTGTCAGTTGGATTGTTTCAGTGTTCGATATTAGGGTACATTTACTTGCAGTGGCGAGTAGGGGCCGATCCGTGGTACTCCACCCCATCGAATTTACTTGGCTGCGGTGTCCCCTCAGCTCAAAAACCGGTTGTCCTGGACTTCGCATATCCAAGATCTGCACGTCCGACCCATCCATATGGAAAGTAGACATGTAATTTGAGTCAGCAGGGTTAAATGCAATGCGCAGCAATGGGGATGTTGGGAGGCGAGTGGATTGTGTCGGAGGGGGAGCACCCTTCGGGGTAGGTGTCTCATAAAGGATGGTAGAGTGCTCCAGACTCCGCAAGTCGAAAGCACGAAGACTCCCGTCAGCACCAACGGAGACGAATATATCTGTGGATCCCGGAAGCCAGGCAACGTCGTAAACTTCCCGGTCGTGTGCGATAAGCTGCGTGATGGCCGTTGCGGTGTCGATATTCCAAACCGTACACGTCGTGTCAATAGACGATGTCACGACGAGACTAGGTGCCTTTTCATTCCAGGAAAAGCTTGTCAAAGGTGCACCCGTGTTCTGGCTTTGTACCTTTGATTGCTACAGCAGGATAAGTATACGTTTTGAACTTGGAAAGCGCAGGCCTACCCCAGATAATGCGGTTTTCAGAGTCAGACGATGCCCACCGCCGCTGGACTGTCTCCCTACATATGCGGACGACGCAGGCGGTGCGTCTCCAAAGTATTCCCAAACTCTCAATGCATCGCCAGTGGTGGCGAGTAACTCGGCAGATGGCGCCTTTCCTGACCAAGGGAAACCTCCTGCGCTGGCGGGTTGCCATTGCAAGTTCGTAGCGGGGTATCCGTGATTTGCCTCGACGAGGGTAACAAAGTCAGGGTAGTCGGTGTAGTCGTCCTCCACAAGAACTCGCTCATCCTGGAGCCCAACGATTGCGATCCGATTGCGATAATCCTCTGTGAAGGAGGCGATGCCGAGACGAAATGCGGAACGAGGACGAGACTGGTGCCCCGGCGCTGTGGACTTGCACCAGTCAATGGCATGGACGGGCCCTCGCTGGTGTCAGACTGTTGTGAACACGCGATCGTAGGTTAACTTACAGGGTGCTTCGTATTGAAGCAGCGTCGTCTGGGTCATGAGGGAGTTTGAGGCGGATGTTCGTATTCATGTGGCTGTGAATGTCACACGTTTGCACCTCACTATCACTTAGGGACATCACTCCAACTAGGAATCAGAAAGCACGATTGCTCAAGCATTCATGTTTTACATCAAAGCAGCTATGTACAAGACAGCATGTCGGAGGCAGAAGACCCAGTGTAGCAGCGCAGTAGTAGTAGATAGGGAGAGCAGAGGCGAAATTGACATTTGCGAGCATTGTATGGCGCGTCGAGTCGAAAAGTGCCGGGATGCTGGTGGGAGACAGAGGGAGAGGTCGGAGTAAGGGATGGTAAGGGATGAAGTCGGAGAGTTGCATCGACAGGCGCTTTCGAATTTTCGAGTGCAGAATGTCCAAGAGGAAACCATGAGCGATTACAATCAGCAAAATAAAGAAAGATAAGAAAAAAGGTGGCGAAAGCCGGGTGAGCGGAATTTCTCGCAGCCTAGTCGGTATCGACCATGGATATCGCACCACATTGTTCGCAGAAGCTCCACATCGTTCTTAAACCGTCGACACCGGGGGAACATGCGACACGAAGCTTGGGAATCTGAGAGCAATGAGAGCTGATAAAATCAAAGCATGGATGAAAAAGCCGGAATGTTGTCAAATCACTACGGTGGTGAAGCCGCTTAGTTCACTTACCCGTGGTGCGAAAGAGTACTGATGGGTTGCATCAGGCCGACGACCTTGGGAGACTCGGAAGGGTCGAGAGCAGGCTGATGCGCACTGTATCTGGGGTAAAGAGCTAATATCACGATGAATTTGCCCATCAAGCAAGGACCAGGATAGGAACGCAAGCACTCACGAGAATTGTAATCAACCGCTTCAGACGAGCCAAATGAACTGCTGGATGTGCTGGCGGTGGATACGAGACGGGTGTGGTGGTTCTCAGGGAAAAATTGCTCCGAGTCAGAAGAGGAAGAATCAGACATAGCGACGTCATGGTCGGGTTCGTAGCCGGGGAACGGAACCAATTTCAGCTGTTTGACGGTCTGACAGATGGTAAATATTTGCGGGTACAGGAGGTCTGGAGATAGGCGAACCTGGGGAAAATCCTCAGAAGAATCCAAGTCAAGCTTGCGTTTCATGGCCATGTCTGATAACAAGAGGGGAGGGGGTGACTTTACGGAACGGAGAGACGGACGGTAAGAGAGTAGTGGTTCTTGAGAAAGGAGAGTGATCCAACTTACCGCTCTAACTTATAGAGGTTCCAGTTTGCTAGTATTTGTCCTCTTCCGCGGAGTTTCAAGTGTGACGGAAATTCAAATATTCCTGTGCCGAGGCCCTGGTCCCGCTATTCCATGCTATGCCGGAATCTTCCGATTGGCTACCTGACTCGCGGGAACAGACTCCCGGGGGTGGAAATTTGGTAATCCTCCCCGAGACAATCTGTGACAAGAAATATCCATCACCCCGTTACTGTGACCGGGGATACTTGGGCTGTCACGCTGGCTTGCTTTCGTGGCACTCAACCAGCCATGTCAGACATACCATTGCCAGCTGTCCTGGAACCCCTTCTCGACTACTTGAGCGAACATCTCCCACCAGAGCTTTACTCGTTTCTCACTTCGTTTCTCACTTCGTTCCTCTCACACTCCCTGGCCCTCCTCACCGCATTTATATCCCTCGTCTCTTCCCTCCTCGCATCCAAACCTTGGGAGTGGGACGCACAAACCATCATACCACCCCTCATCAGCTTCCTCGCGGCATATCTCGCTCTGCTTAGCTTGTACAGAACAACAAGCTGGATATTCAGAACCACGTTCTGGTTCATCAAATGGGGAACGGTACTCGCTGTTCTAGCAGCAGGTACAGGCTGGTACATGGGGAACCACAATGTAAATGGTGGAGGGAGAGATCTTGTGTCGAGCTTAGGCGCCGTTCTTCTCAGTGCATTGAATGGTGGTGGCCGTGAGGGTGCCGGGGCACGTTTCCCCGCAGCAACGCCTCATACTTCAAAGCGTCGTACGAAGCCATGGGAATCCTTTGAGAATCAATGGCAGTATCGCGAGGACAATCCGACTCAAGCTCGGGACAGCGACGCTCAGCAAATCATGTCCGACATCGTGGCAGCGGCAAATCGTGTTTTGATGGAAGGCGGATGGTGGGACACAGCTAAGAGTGTATTCACCCGAAGTGATCCGCGGAGTGGGGAAAGGGATCGTTCTGCTGAACGGAATGGCGATCGGTCGTCACGTAGATAACTTCCGCGTGTTGCTTAACATTACGACAATGATGACCAGGATTTTCGAAGGAAAGAGAATGTACAAGTATCGAGTGCAATATCCTGGTTTCTTCTAGGCTTTTGTTCCCTCTACAGCTTGGGGGTGCGTGTAACGATATCTTTGAAAAGGGTGAAAATACTTTCGTGTGATGTCAGACAGATTCCTTACTGAGCAATGCGGGCCAGTTGGCCGAGACCGGTCGCGCCCACGAAGAAGTTGACCTTGGAATGTTGGTCACAAAGAACCAGAGTGTGTTAAGTGTAACTTACTGCAGCGAGGCTGTAGTTGACTGGTATGATGACCAACGAATACCGCACCCAGATGACTCCCGTTGCCGCCAAAGCTAATGGGATGCAAATGAGCATATACACCGCAGCAAAGGTCACTCGTAGACTCACCGACGTTTTGGGATACACTCAGTTTGTCCGCTGGCCGGTTCAAGTCCTTCAGACCTGCAGCAACCAAACACCACTTCATCAACGGGGCCCAAAAGAACACGGTCTTGGGACCTGTTTGTACAAGCGGGGTGCCCACATAATTTTAACGAGTCCCGAGTCTGAAGTCAACACCGTTTCAAAGGAAGATATCTCAAAACACGAACCGGCTGGGTGGTTCATGAATGTAGAGAATCGGGAAGCTCCCGCTGATGCTGCTGCGCCCGACATGCTATCCAGACAATGAAAAGTGGTACGGGAATGATCGTCTGTGAGAGTAACTTCTAGAGTGTGACAAGTGACAAAGTGTGACGCATGACTAGTCCCAGACTAAGTTCTCAAATGGCCCCCGATCCATTTCCCCGCCAGATCCTCCCAGCATCCCGTCAACTGCATGTGTCCTCCCGAGCAAGTAACCAAAACTACGGCGCCTCGTTCATCGAGGGTCCGCAGGCCAATCCAATCCTCTGTGTACAACGGCTGGAGCTTCATGGGCACGACGGTCTTCTCCTGTAATCCAAGGTGCTCCTGTTCTGGAACATGATTGGACGTGGAGTACATATTTTGCTCTGGCGGAGCTTCGGATCCAAACCATGCACTCTCCTTAGGGACCACGGTCTCATCTTCCGCAAAGAGGACAAGGATGAAGTGTTGTAGTGAAGTGAGATTTTCAACATATGCTTGCTTTCTCGCAGACGGAAGCAGAACCTCGTTGTTGATATCAGCGAGGAAGCTGCCTGACGACATATACAACGACAATTGTGCTGGATCCCTGAAGTATTGTGCCTGTCGAGTTCATGACTGAGTTTCATATGAGGGATAAGATGAAATATTGATTTCGTCCAACCTGTATCAGATTCTCCTGTGCCCATTTGCTATATACCCCAGCCTTTGCGGCACGCCGAGCGACCTGACACAGCAAATCAAAGGGGTTGCACGATGGCAGGTCAGAGATGCCCATGTGTTGTGATCCGAAAGTAATGAGATTGTGCACAGGGGGTGTATTATTTCGCTCCACATATGCGCGCAGGAACTGGCCGCCTTGAGAGAAACCGATGGCATCAAACCCTCTGCTAAGCTCTGGAATCGAGGTAAGCTGCTCAGTGACAAGAGCAAGCTGCTGGTCGACATTCCCATACTGGAGGATCCTTCAGTAAATAAAATCTCTTCAGTGAATGCATCACTCACGAATCCGGCACGTTGATCTGCTTTCGCGTCCTGGTCGATGTATATGGAGTGGACGAAGATCCCAGGGTGCATCTTCTTCACTTCGCTTTCAAACTGGGCCATACCGGGTGACGCATATGTATCACCGAGACCGTGCCACACTACTAGGGGTCGAACGCCGTTGATAGCAGCAGCGTAGACGAGGCCAGACAGTACCAGACATACGCTGACTAGGGTGAGCATGGTTGCGATAGAACTGATACACGATTACATAATCACACCCACTTCGTTGAAACGTTGACGTTTGACGGCGTCGGTAGCGGCAACGACGGACCTGACGCGTCCGACGCGTGCTTGCCCTTACTACCTCTGAGAGCCACGGCCAAATGTTTCGTCGGTGGCATAACCATATCTCAATTTAGTACTATTATTCCTGGCCGATGCCTGCGGTGTCAGATTGTCTCGTGCATTCGGGTGAAGTAATTCTCGGACCGCATATGTACCCGAAATGTATTGGCAACCATTTTTGGAGATAAAGGTTTCATAGAGTCTTCCCGCCTGCGAAATGTAAGTTGCTCGTAGGCGCCGTGCTGTCACAATCCGCCGTGTCCGTGGGCATTTTCCTCCGACGCCTTTCCCCATGCCTCCACTCGTTCGTGCACTCTCGCGGCGCGATGCGGTCCTCATCCTCATCGGTGCCTTCTTGATGCACTTCCTCACGTCTTTCGCGCCTCTGACCTCGCAATCCATCGTGAAAACTGCTAGGTTCCGCGGACAAGCCAACGACGAACCTCCCGTTCATGAATACCCACCACACAACAACCAAGAAATCAGTGAATTACTTGTTTCTATCCCACCAGAACCGAGTAGCGAATTAGGGGGGCAAAGTACCACATTCCAAAACACGAATTTTTCGAGGCTGTCGTCGCTACCAGAAACCACCATTGTAGAACACGTTCCTGGGTGGACGTTGTTCCGTGACATCTACATGGCAAATGGCACCCTTCTGATCCTGACTTCTTCTCCATCTTCGTTCCCCGATACCAGGTACATGATTTCGACCGGTCTCCCTTCAGAAAACAACCCAGAGAATATTGCACTCCGTGAACCTATGCCATGGAACATGCACACCGTAAGTCCTGAGGAAGCGCTTCAGCTGTGGGGAAACAATCCTTCCACACGTAGGGTTTGGTCGGTCGAAGGCAATACGGTCAGTTGTAACCGCAGAAAATAGATGTTATTTGCTAAATGTCTGTTTGATAACCAGCTTCTGTTCAATGATCCACCACAGTGTGCGTTCGCACCTAGGCAGGCTTTCATCCGAACTAATCATGAGCCAGTTCTAGCACACTACTATCACTTCTGCGCCGAGATTCTACTTGGAACTTGGTCATTCTGGACAGGCTCAGCGCATCCTGAACCCCCTCCCCCGATTCATCGTGCTATTTTTCCTCTTTCGTCAAACGTGGGGTGGCGAGACAAGCCAGGACTCAACAGCTACTTCCTGCGGGCTGCTTTCCCATCTTTAACGATAGAGGTTGACGTCGACTGGAATGATCGTGTGGTTGCCACATCTGCTAGCGTCGACTCAGACATTCATCGTGCTTGGCACTTTCCTTACCTTTTGCTCACGGATCGATCGGCAGCTAACAGAGGCGACCGCTGCGCCTCGGTTCACCGTATCGCTGGCGAATCAGTCGACGCTCTGGTTGCTCGCTCAAAGTTGGATAAACACGGTTCGTGGTGGAGGCCGATCAAATATGCTGTTTGGCGTTTCGCAGGTGTGACAGTAGATGGCGAGGATGGTTCTTTCGGGAATCACGCGCCGGGCGACACCTCACCGACCTCACCGCCGCCTGACTTTGAGGAGACCGAAAAAATTGTCATTACTTACATCTCTCGTCAATACACCGGGCGTCACTTGATCCCTGAAGACCACGAGGTATTGGTCGAGAATCTGGAGGCCCTTGTACAGAGGAAGAATGCAGAACTAGCGGGTATGGTGCATACGGGCGGTATCGTGGGTAAACAGTGGGAGCTGAACGTGGTGAGCGCCGAGAAAATGCCAAAAGACGAACAGGTTCGACTTGCTGCGCGCACAACGGTGAGTTCTCCCCCGCTCCCCAATACGCACCACAGCCTTCCAGTTGACACGGATGCATAGATTCTACTTGGAGTACACGGCAATGGCTTATCGCACCTCATTTTGATGCCACGCACCAACGTGTCTGCTGTAATTGAGATGCTTTACCCAGGAGGCTTTGCTCATGATTACGAATGGACAACACGCGCGTTAGGGATGAGGTATTTCGGCATTTGGAATGATACGTGAGTGTGTTCTGTTCGGCATATCAGACACCACTAAGGGACCCCCCTAGCTATTTCACGGAGGACACACCAGAGGTGATGTATCCGGAGGGATTTCAAGGCGAGAGAATACCGGTCTATGGTCCCAATATCGCCAGTATAATTGAGAAGCGAGTCGCGGGAGAATTATGATGATGTCGTACTTGATTTACTTGAACCATTATCTCATGGTCGTTCTTCGTTCCTCACAGGTTGGATGTCTATACTCACAGGGCTCGCGGTTGTTTGCGATATCTACCTAGTGGTGCTTTTATTCCGGGCATGAACGTTGCTTCTTCATCAATCCTTCATAAAATTCGCTACGTAACATTCTAACAGCAAAAACTTGCATGATACCTATCTCCGGATCCTTGCATAGTCTACTTAGTCAACGTAGGCTCTAAATACCATCAACTTTTCGGGGGCGCTGAAAGAAACAGGAACGTTGGCCCCTACAAAAACAACATTCCCTGGTTTTAGCGCCAGTGATTTACTGTCCTTGTCCCATTTGATGCAGCCAGCCCCCTCGGTAGCGATGATAATCGATGGCCCATTGATTGCACTTTGGGACTCCGAACCTCCTTGCACTAGGTTTAATGCAAGGACTGTGAAATCTTGGATAGGGGGATCGTAAGTCACGGTGGCTGAATTCGAACTTGTGGACGGCTGGACCATATGGTTAGACCAAGGAGCAGCCTTGTACGTCAGACCAGCGAGGAGATTAGGGATGTCCTTCGGTTTCGGAGTGAGACCTGCACGAATGACGTTATCTGAGTTGGCCATGCACTCCATGATATCTGATCGCCGTGGTGAACGCTGACGCTTGTAGGATTTCACAACAGAGCCCTACCTCCAGAAATATAGGCGTGTGGTTCTCCCGCGCCGAGAAAAATCGCTTGTCCAGTCTCTAACTTGACGCAGTTCAGCATAAAGGGGCAGAATACTCCAACGTCTCCTGGATATTGTTCGTTCAGGCTAAGGACAAGGTCCTTGACGTCACTCTGTTCGTTCTCGGCGTTATAACGCGCCACCAAACGCGACAGCTGGGCATTGACCGCGTTCGGATCGGCTTGCATGAGGGCCGAAAAGAGATGTCGCAGTTGCTCTCGTTCCTCTGGTCCTTCGGCTGAGAGAAAACGATCCGCGACTTGTTCTGAAACTAGTGCACGAAGCTCTGGGACATTCCTGAGGTACATTTTGATATCTGGGATGGGCAAGAATCCGCACAGGCCTCTGAAATCCGTCAACGCGATCGCCATCTCAGGCTTATGGTTGTCATCTTGAATCAAATGAGATCGGGGCATCTGCAAGAGCGAGCACCTCACCTGTATAAACTGTTGGCTGCCTCGCATGCAGCTGCTCTGCAGTCTTCTTGTCAGGGTGTGTTTGAATACTCAAGGCCTTGTTGATCGAGAGGACCTTGAAGAGGAAAGGAAGGTTTCCGTGTGAAGTAAGGAATTTTCTGGAAACCTCGCTTCCGATGAGGTGTGGGTTCGCAGCCAAGACGTTCGGCAGACTCGAGCTCGAACCGACTACCCCTGAAGGTGATTTGACGTGCGTGCCCATCCACAGCTGGAAAAAGTTGTTAGTCATTGGCATGCAAGGATCAACAATGACTTGCCTCCGCATAGGGAGTCGAGTCGTCGAGCACGAAATCGATATCTGCCCCAGCAGCAAGTTGGGCGACTTTGGATTGGCTTCCGATCTTTCCCCAGTCATATTTCTGCAGGGTCGGCGCGATACGAAAGACCGCTTCAGCTTCTCTGCTCATCGTATTGAATTCTGTGGAATGGAAGCTGATGGGGATCGATCTTATGTTGACGTGTCACTGGCACTGAGAATTACTATAGTGACGCAGGCTGTACTCAACGTGCCATGTTGAAGCTGGTCGCTTGGAAACAGCTTGGAGCTCCTAGCGCTCAGGGATCCGAGTCATTCAACACGTTAGGGACTGCCCACCTCACACACGATAAATCGTCACCTGCTCTGTGGTGTAGCCTTTTGGTTTGAGGCCAGCTGATCATTCACCGACTCCATCGCTACGACGGTGGCGGCGGCGATCACATACCTCGAGCCGAATGGATGGCACTGGTAGTCACAATCACTCTACCGCGGCCTCGTTGGATCAGATAACCGTCGATATGAGTTGATCTTTCCGCATCCAGGTAGATCTCGGCACATCTTCACCTCCCGGAATATGATTATGCCATGGGCTGGCCCCATTACCAACAGTGACCCTCAGATGATGGGGTACGAAGAACGAAAGTGGCACCTGTATCGATCGTTGCGGGACACCCCGTAACCCCTTGCCATCTATGCATCGCCATCGTACGTAGGTATATAAACCCACCCAGACGAGCCCATCCGATTCTCCGGACCACATCTCTGAACAGTCCACTCTCGCACTTGTAGTTGCACAATGGCTCCACGATGGTTGCCCGGTGAAGAATACGAGTATGGCGACGTTGTCGAATTCGAAGGTAGACATTCCTTTCATCCGTCTAGCTTGTTCTGATCGCCAGGATCTAGGGATCGAGTACAAGATCATCCAACCCCACCGCTCCCAGGTAAGTCCTCTGGAAGTCCAGTGATTCTACTCTCGTTCACAAAAAAACAGGGTGATTGGACACCCCCGTTGACTCCCGCCCTCTGGGGACGCATCCAAGGAGAACATCATCATCGTCATCATCGTGAGGAAAAGTGGGGCGGAGACTCCGAGCCTCTCTGTTCTCCTGATTATGGGCAGCAACGACAGCAAGTGGAGCGCGTGGAGCGCGTGGAAGTCGACCAGATGTCGTACCAGGCCTCTACTGTGGAACTTGCGGAGGAGAAAAAGGAGACGCATTGGTACGACGTGGACGAGAAACGCAAGAAGGAACTCGAGGTACTCTCAACATCTGCCTTGTTAGTTGGTCATCTAATCTTTGATAGGTTGGTGGAGGTATCCTTGCGGGGGTCGCAGCGCTCGGTGCGGGCTATTATGCCTATAAGCAGCATGGAAAGAAAACAGAGGAGGTAGGAGCGACATTTAGTCCACCATCCCCTAATTTGTCCCTGGAGACTTATTGTTTCACAGAAACAGGCACACGCTTGGTCTGCAAGCATTTGGGTCCAAGAGTCGCAGACCCGTACCCAACAATGGAGGGCAGGACAGTACAACGCACCAGTTGCCTGGATTTGGAATGAGGGAAGGTCTATCCCCCGCGATGCCATCCAAGGCGGAGAAGAACGCGGAGAGCGCCTTTACATCTGCCGTGCTTATCATCAGGTTCGTACATGTCACACTGTTGTTAATTCGGCCGCTGATGTTCGTACGATCAACAGAGCGGACTCTGTGAGTTTAAGTCTGGGGATTTGGGAACACACCTTAAGTTTTGCTTTGATCAGTGGTCGGCAAAGCTTCTAGCGTCTTCAAGAAAGGGGCAGTGATCGGGTTCAAGAAAGACGAGATCCATGTAGGTGGTTTAAGTACATTTCCAATTCATGTCTTCGAACCCATCTTGCAGATTGACAAATACGAAATCCTTGTCGGCGACTCCCGCGCTATCAGGTGGGTGCCTTGCTCTGGCCAGCTCAATCTCCAAGCCCTCCGTGCTCGACCCGTTGAAGGTGGGAGGGAGCCAGATGGTACCCCTATCTACATTGCCCAGGCTCCCTACCGCGGCGCTGTCCACCCAGGCAAAGCTTGTGAAATATACGGGGACGGTTGTTTCATTCCCTACGACGACAGCGAGAAGAAAGTAAAGGTAAAATTACGACTCACCACTCCAACGAATCCGCGTCTCATCGGTGTATTTTTCAGGAATACGCTGTTTTGTGCTATGCCTGAATGATTGTTTGTGAGAATCCGCGAGCCAAAGTCCTCTTGCCATTGTAACGTTCACTGTAACTATAACCATTCATTGAAGGAGAATGTAAAGTCAGTTTCTGTGGAGACGCTGCGACTGCCTATCACCAACCAGTGGCTTATAGATGTGAAGTATGTGAATACGGGAGCCAAAGGGAGAAGTAGTATCCCCTGTCACAAAGCGGTCCAAAGAAGAGCCCTCCAGAGAAGACCAAGAATGCATTCAGGCTTCCTATCCGACTAAACCAACGCGAGGTTATCAGAAGAACAAATGGGATATTATAATATAGAATAACACACCTGCAAAATTGTAGACGACGAGAAATTGGACAAGTGATACTGAGAGCAATTGTCTACGTAAGTTGGAAGGACTGCATACTATCAGAAGGATGAGAGACATGCCTTGAAAGACACTGAACGCGTTGACGAATCTGCAGGGACTGAGAGTGAGGATCACACCAGCAAAAGGCTTGAGTAACGCGTTAGCTGTGGAATGCAACTCGGATTTTTTTTCGCTTGCCACTGGCCAGTGATGGATTGTCCTGATTAAGAAAGACAAAACGTTGTTGACCTCGAGCCTCGAGGACGCGAGGACGGCTTGCACGTCGTGGCAGCTCGCGACGCTGATATCGATATGATGGATATACCTTCTTCATCGGCCACCCTGCTCAGGCCCCGTCTCAGACTGTTCAGGCGCAGTCCAAGCCCTCGCACGCCGGACGACGGCCCGGAGACAACTCCCCAGCCTGCTCCTGCTTCCACGCGTTCGTTCTTTTCGGCCATACACGATGAAGAGGACGAGTTCCCCACTCCTCGTATACATCCCAAGCCCATCGCCTCCCTCAATCCCGACACGACCCCATTCTCATTCCCCACCCCCACCAGTGCCACTCCCCTTCCTGCAGAGACTCCTGCAGCCCGTCTCCGCGCTCTTCTTGCCCGCGAACCACGATCACCGAGGAACGCAACACCCGCCGCTCCCACAGCACCCTCATCCGAAGCAGATTCGGCCGCTGAGCCCACGCGTTTCGGTTCCAGTACCTCCAGTGTCACCCGCGATTCCTTGAAAGATATATTCTCCCGTGCACTCAGGGAACCAGGGGACACTCCACAAAAGGGTCGTCTCCGTAGAAATAGCTTCGATGGTAGCTCGATGGAAATCACCCCCGTGGTCGACAGGAACCGAGGCCAACGCAGAGCCGCACGACGAAGCTTGAGTGACGAGGAAGCTGAAAAGCCAAGTACGTGGCCATCCCATATAACACTGGCATCTCTCGGAACCTCGCGCACCAGAATCTAACAGACAACACGACCCTTCATTTCGGTTGTCGACAGCGGTCACTTTTGATACCCTACGTGTACGACTTATGTCTTCCCAGTCACAACTTATGGACCAGGGCCCTCCGGAGGCATTATACGATCGTACGTTGTCGAGCATTCTCCCTTCACATGCATTCAGTGTTTATGCTTTCAGACACGTCTGCAGCATCTACAAGCACTTCTAATTCCCAACATCATCCCCGGGCATCCGCTCCGTCATCCCAATTCAACCAAACCCACGCAGCTCCGCCAGTCAATGGTTTCACTCCACACCCGTCGTTCCAAATGTCATCTCAGCTGGCATTTCAATCCAGTATGTCTTGGGGTAGAATGCATTACTTCGTTTGATTCATCTGTAGGTAGATCTCCTCGAACAAGATTCGGAAATGCAGCGGGCAATGGGTGACGTTCTCAATTCCGAGAATGAAGGTATGATTGCTCCAACTTCAACCTTCTGAGCCCTCAGGTTTTTAAATAACATAGCCTCGACATCGGCTCCAACTGCCGCACAACCCACTGCGATACCATCCGATTCACGTCCATCCGATTCACTCAGAGGAGGCAAGGATGGTATAAAGCTAGGACCCAGACGTACAAGCTACGAGTTCGATTGTAAGCCACTTACTCGCAGATCGAATATACCTTCCACTGATTACATTACATTGACTGACAGCTTCAACGACAAGTTCTTTCGCGAACGAGAGGCCTGGTAAGCGATTTACTCGTGTACACGGCGTTGTACACTCACATCGTCAATCAAAGATAGGGTACATCGTTCCCAAGAAGAGGAGCGCAACCAACACCGCGAGCGGGAGTGGAATCGCCCGAGATTCCCATCACGGTCCAATACCCCGGAGATACATCGCAGACACTCTCAAGAATTCCATCGTCGCCTTTCTCAAGAATTCCGCTCGCCTTCGCATACAAAATCATTCTCTCATGAATCCGCAATGTCACAGAGTAGTGCCACCAGGCCGGTGCACAGACCCCTGGAAAGACGAAGCAGCCTCACATCTCTTCGGAGTTTCGACGACGATCACAGCTCCAGGCCCAGCTCAGTCGGCTCTCAGGCGGACTGTGAGTATTTTCTTCGTTCATTCGTCTTGTACCTTAGATTTTTCCAGATCGAGATCGAATTTCGGAGCTTGAGCGAGAAAGAACTCATGAGCGGGAACGAGAATGGAACAAACGACATCCACCATCCAGGCCGTCCTCGAGTTTGAGTACCAGCTCGAATCAGTCACTTTCACACTCACACTCACATCCACCACGATCACCCTCCGCTGCGAGTCATCTTACACCAACCCACGCGTCTCTTCAGCGAAAGTCCTCCCGTACATCCCTTCGTTCGGATTCCCCTGCCTCCTTAGCCAGCAGCCACGATTCATTGAAGGAGCGGCAGCAAGAAGAGAAAAAAGAAATAACACAGGAGCGAGAGCGCAACTGGAATTCTCCTCGTCCTCATTGGTCGACCTCCAAATCTCCATCACCTTCTCACCTTAGAATTCGGAACAAGGATAACCATTCCCTTCGTGCTACTTCGAGTCTAACTCATCTAGGAGACTCTCATGGACACCCAGACGCTTCTTGGGCATCAACCAAGCTGCGGACCACGTTACCAAAGGTGGACTCCTCTTCTGCTACGTCATCTGCTTTGTTGCACAAGTCAGGCGATCGCCCAGACGCGGGCTTCGACGACAGTGCCGTTAGCACTAGTCAATCCGCGCCATTAAATGGTTTCAGCCCCACACCAGGTGCTGCTTCCAAGTTTGGTTGGAATTTCGGTCGTAGTCCTCTCCCTCCGCTTGAACTCGATGATCCTGCAGATCGTCGCAAAAGTACTTCCTCCCCTACTCCTGGTTCTCGACCATCGAGCGGGACATCGGAAGCTATCGTGTCAAGTCAGATACCTGTGCGTTCAAGGATGAAAAGCTTCTCAAGTGTTGGCCACGCGACTAGCGATATGAGCCTCACGCACGTCGTGGGTGATGAATCTTCCTTTCGACAGGATTATCAGAATGGACCGACTGAAGTTGTCGAGCCGTATAGTCGCGGAGACCCTCCGGCGGCCAGAAATTCATGGAGTCAGGAAGATATAGTACCAGGTGTGTCATTGTCTACGTTTCCACTCTGGATGGGTTATAACACTACGTTAGCCAGTGATGAAGAGTCCATCATTGAGTTTTCTCCTCAGTCTACCACACCGAAGAGTAATCCTCCAATTCCCATCCCAGAGGAGATGGAAATGGACACTGAGACAGAAGTCTTAACATCACCTTCTGCACAGGGTTCCCCTCGATTGGGAACACCAGCCTCTATCCCCAACGAAGTGTCCCTTCGGAAAATGAATGATTCATCGCGCTCTCAAACCATAAATTCCTCGCCAGAAGAGCCATCTGTCAGTGCAACTCCTCTTGGTACTCCCCCCTCCGCCAGTGCTGGATTACCCACTTCCGAAATGTCTCCTTCGTTTGCCCTTGTCACTCCTCCACGTCAAACGTCGTTCAGTAGTTCTACCTTGGACCTTCGAACGCCTTCGCCCCCACACGACCTTCCAGATCTTCCTGGTCCGCCGTCATCGTCGGACGACGATGCGCTTGGGCGTACGCCTACGAAGGACCGACGTGTCGATGCCAGTTCAAATTTCACAATGACCAAGACACCGAAACCACCCGGTGCTTGGGTTGCAACTCCATTGCCACCTAAGTTAGACCATCGACCGTCTTCCCCTGCGGCTTTTTTCCCTTTGGAGTCGACACCTCCCACATCCACCTCCACCCCGTTACCCCGCGCTAACTCCTACCCCTCTACACGCACTGAGACCGAGACCGACAATCCGGGTGAAGATGGACTTCTTACCCCGATAGGAACATTGTCACGAGCCAGATCTCTCCCCTTGCGCACGCCTGCGCCGCCGGGTGCATGGATGGCCACTCCGGGCCACTCCGTGCTCCTAAACAATGGCGTGGATCAGTCTCAGTATGGGTCGCTGAGCAGGAGGAAGGGCTTGTTAAAAGTTCGTTTTGATGTAACCGAATCAGAGACTTCTGCAACGGAAGGACGTCCAAATTCGCCAATATCTGCTATAAGATTGGCAAACCCTGAGTTGCCATTACCAAAGCTGACCATGGACCGTGGGACTGATCACAACATTGAAACGGTTGTAAATGGAGTTCCCCGGCCAGCGTCGACATCAACTGTACCACATAGGCCTGCTACCCCAGAACGGCCCACAACCCCGATCTCTCGAGAAAATGGTCCATCTCCACGGTCACTTCGGAAATCCCCATCTGTGCGATTGGTGGATGCTTATGGGCGAGAAAGAGTTGACGAAGAAGGGACTACAGAACCATTGACAGATCTCCTGAATGGCCATGCGGATGCAGAGAGGAAGACGACCACATCGCCACCTACCCCTCGCCGTAGTTTGGTCCGAATTGTTGACGCTATGGGGAGGGAAGTTGATGATGCCATGAAGATACCTGATGCATCAGAAGGTAGAACAGATAGGTCGTTTGAAGCAGATGCTTCTGTTCTTTCGGATGATATCCCGGTTGGACATGCTGAGGCATTAGCTCGTATGAGGAAGACCCTCAGGGAGCTAGCTGAAAGCTTGAGCGATACTGACAGGTCGGTTGCTTTCTGTCTTTGCCAAGAGGTTGTAAATAAACCACTTGATTGATCGCTAGGTCCGATCTCGAACTCACTTCCAGTCATATCGAGCAATTGGAGGAAGTCTCCAAGGCAGCTCGGCTCGCCCGGAACCAGCTCGCCAATAATCTCCATCTAGAGACAGCTAAACATCGCGACCTGCATCGCAACAGCAAACTCTCTGCTTGGACTCGTGGGCTTCTGGTATGCACATCAGGATCCGCGTTTTTCTGTGATATTCACGCTTCACACAGCCGGCCACCAAGAATTCCTGGAATACTACCATCATATACTGCGGCGTCATTATCCAGTTGTTCTTCCTCTTGGCAATGTGGAGGTACCGTAATGATCGCATACCTGCATCCTGATCTGATCCCTTTCCTTAGATATGCTCATGCGGAGGCCCATCGCCTCTTCTATACGACATACTATGATCCTTTATACCCCGAGTTCACACCGATCCAAGAGAGTTCGTGTTTCAGTGGTACACTCACTACTTCTTCGGGATCATGGACGATGTTTGATTCATACGAGACCATCCGACGAGAAGGGTGGTGGTCAATTGGGAACGAGATCTTACGCGCGATGAGACATATTGGAGATCAAGCTTGGGAGCGGTGGGGGGAGCATACACATTTCGAAAAGCCAACTTGACTGGCACGGGTTTACTTATTGATCTTATTTCCAGTACATACAATTAATTTAGCTCGGAAATACTGCTTGTATACGTTAACATGGGTAGGTCCATTAAGGCTGGATTTTTTTTTTCATCGTCGAGGCAGCTAGGTATAATAGGTGTTGTGGCCGGAGCCGCCAGGCTCAGGGTCTCTCAAGGGTAATCAAGTAGGGTTTTCCGCTCAATAAAGTTATTACTGTACCATTTGTACTACAATGACAATATACTGTACGAAGGTCTTCGGTGCATGTGCACGAACTCAAACGGACGCTCAGCCAAGTTGTCAAACGTCGGAAGCGACTTTGGAGAACCGTTACGGTAGGCACCTAGTACATAGGTTGAGGTTTGTTCATGCCACCCATGTGAGTGAACCATCGAAAGCTGTATGCCGCCAGTCAAACTAACCTTCGTTATCTCAGACGGGACAAGTTTACGATCCATTCGAAAGCGGTCGTTTGTCAAGATGTCGATCTCAAAGGCGACATTACCATCGGACCAGGCTCTGTCATTCACCCCAAGGCTACCATCTTTGCTCTCGGAGGACCTATCGTCATCGGCTCGGGCTGCATCATCGAAGAGGCCGCTATCATTGTCAACCGTCGTAAAGAGGTGATGCGCATTGGAGACAATAACTTGTTCGAAATCGGCTGTCGTATGTCGCGTTCTCCCATTGACACGTTGCACTTGATGTTCAACGAAGGGCTCTTTCGAAATTCAGGCGTCGAGTCACCTTCGATAGGAAACAACAACACCGTTTCCACTCGAGCGCGGGTGCATCATACGGTGCGCATATCCAACTTTTGTGTCATTGGCGCAAGTTGTCTGGTCGTACCGACCGAGGACGAGACTTTGGAGGAGTACACTTCTGTGTATGGCCCTGCTGCGGAGAAACGGATTTGGAGTGGTAGAGGCAAGGTTCAAGAGGCTGACTTGCGGATCAAACATGCGGAGTATCTCCGAGAGATGCTACCCAAGTTCAATCGGTTACGCCGAGGGGATGGTGCATGAAACATGCATGCCAACGAAGGTTGCCGGGTCTTCGCAATACAGAAAATGTTGTCTGCGCCGCTCGCGTCCTCAGGTCACCCCACGATGTTTGATTCCCATGAGTAGAGACATCGACAAAGAAATCGTACAGCATGCGTCATTAGTACACAATCGTTAATCGTCATCGTCGTCATCGTTGTACCCCGCATTGTACCCCACATTGTGCCCCACATTGTACCTCGCAAGCCTGTCGTAGAAGGCTGAGAGCGCAAGCTCTGCATGAGGCATGTTACCGAACTTCGACATCGTTCTGAGAAATGCTGTCTTGACCTCAGGTGATCTACTACTGTGCCCCATGAGGACACTCAGCTGGACTTCTCGAACGTCAGGGTATCTATTCATACTTGTGAGCGATGGTCCCAGCGTATGAAGAGTCACTGACTTGGATGTGAAGACGGAGAAGGTTTCGTCCAGGACATTTACTGCGGTCATTCTTTCTTTGATAGCCGCTAAGGCCTTAGCCTTGAGGTTCTTGTCGTCGATCTTAGAATACTTTGAGTTTTGTGTCATTTGAATACATATTACAAGGATACTTACGAGATCCGCCAGTCGGTACATCGATTTGGGTGAACAAGAGGGTGGACCGTCTTCGAAGTGTGTCAGAGAGAGGGGCCGAGCACCGGGTTCAACTTGCGACTTCAGTTTGCTGAATTCGAGGCAACCAGTGTAACAATACCACACGAAAGCATACCATCTGCATTCCCATCAAGCACCATCCAGTACACACTCTCAAGCATCATATCACTTACGTCCTGTGGGCTGCGAACCCTATCCAAACCGTTCGTTCGTGGTCGGCTACAGCCACTGAAGACAAATGGGGTGACTCTCCCGGACCTTTGATGACTTCCTCGTACAGGTTACCAAACGAGCCCTGGTCATTGGCTGGACTGGATTGAGAAACCACAAAGCAACGGCAATGTATCACTGACCTCCACCCAGCTCATAGGAGTATAAAGAGCCGCCTGACCTTTCGGTGCCGTTTTCTAGCTTTAGGTCTGTCAGGAGTCCCAATGTAAGCGCGTGCAGACAAGGTGTGGATGGATGATCTACCTTCAGGGGTAGTTAGATTACACCCATAGGGTGGGGACGATCTACAACGTTCCACAGGGCGTGAAGCCTCGTCTTCATCCTCACAATCGCTGTCAAGCTCGTAGTCGTAGTCGTTCGGACACAAAATTTCTCTGTGTTTTGTGTCGGCGTTATCACGGTGATCCAGTGCCGCTAGTGCACTTGACCATTCCTCTCCGATTTTAGCTTGGAAACCATCAGCTAGACATTGGTTAATAAATACACCATTACTGACCAGACGAAAGATTAATGTGTTCTTGCAAGACGGGGAGTGAGGCATAGGTCTCGAAGAGCCCTCCAGTATTTCCAGAAGTAGAGCGGGTAGAGCGGGTCAAGAATTTCACGTCGAAAAGTTTTCCCGTCGCGAGCGATCGACTTATGTGACGGTTACCGCTCTGTCTGACTAATCGCGCCTGGGTTTCCGTGTCGTTACATTGGCTAGAAACAGCTTGGAAGAATCCATTGGCGAATGGACACTCTGAAATTGTCACAATGAGGGAGACCTTGGTTCGTTGGAGTAATGAGAGAGTGCAAGAAGTTGTTAATGGGACTTCCGTCGAGCGTGTGTCTGCCAACTTGGCGACCTCTATGGTACCAAGTGGCGTCAGGTTGCTCCCCACATTGTTGTCCAGAGTGCACTCTTCCGAGGCGTCGCCACAGTCACGGTCAGGTTCCACGACAAGCGAAAGCTGAGCATGCATGGATGTATTCCTCCAGGGAGTTGTACTACCGTGCGGACGAAAAGAGAACGCTGCAGGAATCCAGCGGCATGGTATTTGTCTGCTTGATTTCGCTTGAAGTTTACCGCGACCTGGAGCCCGAACTCCCAGTGGAGTCAACGACAAAGCGAAGGTCCACCCAAGATTTAGCAGCGGGAGGTTGACAGATATACTACATGGACTTGACGACTGCGAATAGAAAGCAAAGGCTGCCTGAATTGTTGTGGGTGTCCATTGCTCTTCCAGTTTTTCCACTGTGATGCTCATGTTGGAAGGATGCTGTGATGCGGGGACGCTGGAACAGGAGGTACCAATGGAAGTTTTGAGGGACGGAAAGCCCTTAGCCCGAGGATGGGTCCAGTACTTAAATGCAAGAGAACCACTCCCTCATGGCCTTACCATTGATCAACACGTTGGGTTCAACCCTTGCGAAAGATGCCATGCGGTGTACTTACTACAGTGATTGTAGCGAGGAATGGCTGCTTCTCGCATGATCCACCTCATTTGGGAGGTGACCTAGTCTGGTGACCAGACCGTTCTATGAGGCAAGCCGTCGATAGAACGGTCGGGTCATCCAACTTTTGTGTCCTCGGCGCAAGTTGTCTGGTCGTACCGACCGAGGACGAGACTTTGGAGGAGTACACTTCGGTGTATGGCCCTGCTGCGGAGAAACGAATCTGGAGTGGTGGAGGTAAGGTTCAGGAGGCTGGCTTGCGGATTAAACATGCAGAGTATCTCCGAGAGATGCTACCCAAGTTCAATCGGTTGCGTCGAGGGGATGGCATATGAAACATGCATGCCAACGAGCATTGCCGGATCTGCGCAATATAACGAATGTCGTCTGCACCGCTCGCGTCCTCACGTCGCCCATGATATTCGATTCCTATAATTAGACACGTCGACAAAGAAATCGTACAGCATACGTTGTTGGTACACAATCATACACATGGGATGTATTCGTGGCTAACAAGTAAAAGATATTCATAGTTTCAATCCGCAAGCCTGTCGTAAAAGGCTGAGAGTGCAGACTCTGCATGCGGCATACCATTGAACTTCGACATCGTTCTGAGAAATGCTTTCTTGACCCTAGGTGATCTATAGTGCTCCATGAGGGCACTCAGCTGGACTTTTCGAACGTCAGGGTATCTATTCACACTCGTGAGCGACGGCCCCAGCGTATGAGGAGTCACTGACTTGGATGTGAAGACGGAGAACGTTTCGTCTAGAACGTTTACCTCTGTCATTCTTTCTTTGATAGCCTTTAGGGCCTTAACCTTGAGAGTCTTATCGTCGATCTTGGAATACTTTTGAGCTGTGTCATTTGAATACCTCTTACAATGATGCTTACGAGATCCGCTAGTCGATACATCGATTTGGGTGAACAAGAGGGTAGCCCATCTTTGAAATGTGTCACGGAGAGGGGCCGAGCACCGGGTTCAACTTGCGACTTCAGTTTGCTGAATTCGAGGCGACCAGTGTAACAAT
>JBBPQP010000085.1:0-54019 GCA_038092555.1 Boletus subgraveolens
AGGATACACTCATTGGCTAAACCTTTCCACATCCGTCATGGAGATCCGCCCTCTCGACAGCCTTTGGAAGGGTTCGTCGGAAAATTGGAAGATGAATTGTACTCCTGGGGAATACTGCATGCGCAAGGGCCGGGAGCTCCTCATAGACATCCGAAGCAAATCTTGGGCTATGGCATTGGGTTTCTTGAGGCCACTCGACGCCCCGGAGAATCTCCTTGTCACTGTATCCCCGATCGACTATGACCAGCCTTCGTCATCATTGCAACTGTCCGTCACTCTACCCCGCTGTCGCCTATCTTTTTACGTCGACGAGGATGGAGACCTCCAATCCCAGAATATCCGGGGCCTGGTTTATGACGAGAACCAATCCATTGGGACTCTGTTTGGATTAGTCAATCGGCTTGTGCTTCGGCCAAAGCTGAGAGGAAACGCCAACGCCGACGAACTTGTCCCACGGTGTGTCCTCATCCCCGAGGGCGCGATTTCGTTTCAGATGGATGGTCATCACGTTCGCATCGAAGATACGGGAGTTTCACAAGCAAGCGGTACTATGCTTTACCTGCACGCTCTGACCGGCTGGTGTAGCATCGATCCGCTCACAGGCAGGTCGGGTACGGAGGAAGCGTTGTCTCTACTCCGGTCAGCCAGCTGATGGTCGATTATGAAGATCGGTTCTCGCGACGCGGAGCTCCTGAGCTTGATCGCATCCATACGTCCCTCACGCACGTGGTCCCCTCAACATCTTATGCGTATGCAGAAGGTGGAGTGGCTTAATCTTCCTGTCAACTCTCAGCATCACGCATTGCACCTCGTTTTCAAAGCAATCAAGGAACACTACGCAAGAGTGCAGTTATTCTACGAGAGTCAGTCGAGCACTTTGTTCCAGAAATTTCCATTGCGTGATGGTCACCTGCTAGAGCGCAATGCAGGACGAGCTGCGTATCTGTTCCCATCGGAGTTTTCTGGGCAGCCTTCCGGGGCAGATTTCGATGTTCGGTACCCCGCCAGAGATCTAGTGCAAGTTGGCTTGGGAGAGCATCGCGCGTGTACCGCGGCGGCTGTCGTTCACCGCCGGACCGCCAATTCAACGCCTCAAAAGGATACACTGAGCATGGTGCGATCATGGACAGGGACCGTATCTAGGGATGTCACTTTGTCCCTCCGATATGACAGGTCATGGTTGACTCCAGATCTTCCATTGATTTGGATTCAGGCATACAATCTCCTGCGAGGAAGCGATGAAAGAAAATGGTTTCGATTACTTTTCTCATTGCCCGCGATGGCGTATGCCTCGTCGGAGCCTGCAGACCTGGTCCCCGCGTTCGTAGCCTTTGTTGCGGATTCGCGACTCCGTTCGGCGGATCCACCACACTATGATTCTTACAAACCTTCAGACGGATATTGTCCTTCTTCGACCACCCTGCGCAATTATATTTCCGGTTGTGCCCTCTCCTTCGAATGGGGCCCTGAAAGCACATGTCCTGCAAAAACTGACGAAAGTCCCAAGAAACTGTGAAAACGTCGGCGCGAAATGTATAACACAAGGCTAAAGTCGGACACCGATGCAACAGTCCAATGGTTCTTGAACGCTTGGCCATGTGAGTCTCCCACTCGGTGCTCACTCGAACTCGATTTACAGGGCATCGCGAATTTGGCATCTAATGTTCAGAGCCACTTCTCCAGCTGTTACCGTAATCTCAAATTCACAGAGCATCTCACTCTTGTTGAGATGATTCTGTTGTAGAATCTTCGCCTGTTTAGGCTCTGAAAGTTGTAAGGAACAAGAATCAAAATTACGATACGGATGCCCAAACGTGGATTATCTAAACTGACATTGGCACATACAAAAAGAGTATGCTTAGGTGCTGATGGTAATCGGGGCCTCAATCCCGCCAACGACAGAGTACGGAATGCCATTGGTACCGTTGATGGGGAAGGTGGTATCCAATATCACCACATAACTTGTGTTTGGGAAGTAGTACGCGTCAGGGAACTGAGAGAAGCCCAAGGTCAGAAAGCGTGCTGATTCGCCAAGTGACAAAGAGCGAACCTGGACAGTGAACGAATCAGAGGTGCTGCCAGGCGCAAGGGTACGACGAGCCAACAGGATTGGAGGCTCATGACCATTGTTGTTGACGGGGACCTCGATATAGTAGTCGGTGTATTCAGGGATGTGGTTGAAGTGGTTGATGGCGCAGTTGAAGTCAGCAATCACCGTCAAGGTCTGGTGTAATACAATAATCAGCTGAGGCTCTGCTTAGGAACTAGAAAGCTTCACTCACGTCGCCAGCGGCGACGGTGGTCGGGGAGACACCCAACTCGCCAAATTGGGTGAATTCGGGACAGCTAAGACGAGGTTGGGGTGCCGCACCAACCAGAAGAGTAGCAGAGGCAATGATGGCGGCGAAAACAAGTTGCATGTCGAGATCGATAGAACGGATGAGTTACTACTAGTCTTTGGATGTAAGAAGCACTGGAGAATACGATGAGTCCGACGGGCTTAAATACCCCAGGGAGCTGGGAGGCTCTGGACATCGTGTACCGAATGTGGTAACGGAAAGCTGGTATTATGGAAAGCCGGACAAGTGTGCATCAGGGAGCACCAGATTCGAGGGATGACATACCAAATTTGGTGTATGACAACGGCCCGAAATTTTGGTGGACAGCATCGCTGGCGGGGTAAGGAGGCCGCACCGTAAAAGGTACATGTTACATACAAAGTTCCTAAAAACCCACCATTTCGTTTAGTTGGTTTCTGCGTGGAGGCGTAGCCAACTTGAAGGACTTGTGATCCATGAGAATGGTTAAAAGAAGTGTCGAATGGTATTGCGTGGTCTGCCAGGCAACGCGAGCTGCTTATTAGAACGTCCCAGTAGTACAAGAGAAAGGACGGCAAAATCCGCCACGCGACCCAAGCTCTACTAGCGGTTGGCACGATCAACATACCTGCGCAGAGCGAATATTTGCCATCCGGGCAGGTGTGCTGATCGTGCTCAAGTGAATTTTGTGCACCGCAATAGGGAAATCATTAATCAGTATCTATAACACGAAAAACGGGCATACTATGATATGTATGTTGTATAAAGTGAACCTGTGACACGGCTCACTAGACGTTGAGTCAAAGTCTTCAAGTTGAAGTTTATGTAAACATCCAAACTACACAAAATGGCTCTAGAGTCTAGACACCCAAGTCAAACACTGGCAACGATGCTGCAGCCACAGACCAACGAATTCGTGGTAGGCAATTTTGTCTAACAGGTCGCTCATCCGTTTGTTGCCCATTGATGCCTGTCAGTTCAAGAGGAGGCGAAAGAGGCTACAAATCAACGTTCAAGACGCGGCGAGAACCGTCGTATCCCTCGACCAGGCCAGTGATGTCGGACCGCACTCAAGATTGATACCAGAGATTGCTGTGCTTCCGGAACTGGCGACGTCCGCTCCCGCGTTCCCAGAGTTCCCCGAACCTCGGGCTCCGAGCCCGGGAGCGTCCTCTGAAAACATCGTCACTGTCGAGAGGTTTCTTCGTGGTTCAGTTCAAACGGTTCCGAAAACCAAGCAAGTAGTTTCCGGTAGTATCTCTCTGAGGAGGCTTCGCGCATATACTCGCCAACGCCAAGCGGAACGACGAACAATGGCCGCCCGAAAAGTTCCCAGAGTGCCCAAGCGACCAAAGGGGTCCTCCCGAATCGCGAAAACCTTGTTTTGTGCCGCTGTTTTAACCGATGGCGATCCTCTCGATACCTTGATGGATGGTGCCGGGATCTCTCACACACGACGTCCTTTGAAATTCGTGCCTTTCAACAAGTTTGCGAGTCCCTTTGGATCCGGCCAGACTAATTCAGCCGAGCCCTCTGACCCCGCTCGCGGGGAAGACACGGTGCTACATACACGACGCCTTGGTGATACCTCGGATCTCAAAGCACATCACCATCATTCTTCAAGTTCCTACCCACGCAAACCCCTGGACTTGGTCCCACTCCGAGAAGCAGAGACTGCGTACTCTGTCATGTTTCCGTAAGTTGCCATGGCTCGCTTTATTGCCTTTGTTTTATCAGACATGCTCGTCTTCTCAGCTCACGGCACGCGTTGTTGAAGCTCCCGTAGTTGCCCGAAAAGCCTGTAAGTACGTTTGCTATGCTCACATACCAATGTGCCAGTCGTTGCTGGCCCTTTGAATGTTGGCCGTTGTCGCGCAGATTGTACGGCCTTTGGCACTCGATGATTCTGGACGGTCAGGCATTCTCTGGTGAGACATTTTCCACAATAGTCAGTATTCCTGGACCTTTCAGGTCCAGGTCTCACTTTCTTAATTGTCTGTCATCAAAACACTACCTTGATAAGAAATGCCAAAAAATTGCAGTACTGACTAACACAGCAATTGTTTTTATGCCCCTAGGCAATCCACCTCCTCTCTGTCTCTTCTCAACCCCCATCGCTTTCAATTGACTGTAAGTGTGTACATGACTGGTTTTTGGGTATGTGGGTCTTGACATTAAAAAACATAAGGTATAGATTCATTTCTGTAGATCATCATCTCCTACCTCACTGCTTGCGGGTTCAGGTTTGCCTGGAGGGCTGTGTTTGAACTACTGATTTATGAAGCACACTTTGTGACCATAAACGGGCCTGTATAATAGTAACTGGCATATTGCTTGCTACAATCCAGGCATGCCCATAGGGTCTTTGGAATTGTTGACATCTATTCGAGATGTGAAGAATGCTACATAATATCGTCACAAATACGGCTTAGGTACAAACAATAGTAAATACCGCATTGGCTCCTCTAATAGACTTGCGACCAATTCGTCATTGATGAGACAAGCCGTGTCTCATCTGACGGATTGGTTACCAGTCTACTTCAGGAACCTGAAGAACAGTGGAATGGCATGCCTGATCATACTCACAACGAATGCATATAACTACTGCTAGTCTCACATCGGGCAACTTGTACTTCCAACTTAAAATACTCTCTGACCGAGACAGCCGAAAGTACTGGTATACGGCGGGATCAACGGTATGGCATCTCAGGCTTCACCTCGAAGACACACTTCGTTCTCAGATCTGCCTTGAGAACAAAAGGCGTCGATGAGGCGAGTCACGGATATGCGTTTTTACTTACTGACGTATAATATTAGATCGATGTAACAACTCGGGTCCATCATATCATGTTCCTGTCACTCGTCGTGATACCTTTCGGAAGGACGAAGACTTCCTCTTCATCGACTCCGAAGGTACTGAAACCTTCCGAGTGCCGAGATGGCACCTTCACCTTTGTTTGGGCAGATGCGCTTCGTGATGTTCGCCGATCGGGTATCACCTCATTGCTCGTACCTGCAACGCCGAGCCCAGCGTGCACTCAGTTCTCCCAGTTTGACGAGGCGGGTCGATGGCTCCGACTGGCCACAACTACCAGACATACGGATAGTGATACTGACGCCGAGCTCCCGAAAGAGATTCAGAGTCTCACTGCCACTGGGGTCTCACTCGAATGACTGGATCGAGTCGCAGTGCGATTGAGGGAGACCGGGGAGTAAAGGTTTAAAGTACTACGAGTTAGTTTTAGTTTATGTAATGCAAGCATTTGCTAACAAACCAAGATAAGCTGTTGACAACTGTCTGATACCCTGCCGGGTAGTCAAATACCGAGCTGCAGCTTGTGGACTTCCTCGTATTCAATGAGGCTGCCCGGCACTCTGCAGGGCCCAGGCTCGATAGCCTGACCTGCAATCCTAATGGTCTGATGTCAAGTTGCATAAACAAAAGGTTCAAAATTGCAAGTAGAACAAAACCACACAGTGGGATGGTAATGGGCATATTATGACAGTTCTCGTGCAAGGTTCCATGCGACTAGTGCCGACCAACGAGACAAAAGTCCTCGGCTGCGCTCGTGCCGACATACGAGCGGCGCACGCGGCAAATAATATATAAGTAACATCCTAACCCAGACTAGCTATAGTGTGTGTATCATACGAACAATTGAACTGACATCGCGACCTTTAGTGGTCGTCAATCATATGTGGTACTCTTACATTACACACCAGGTCCCTCTGCTCTAACAAACGAGAACGAGAAATGGAAAGGAAATAAAGAGGAGATAGGGGGGACGAGGACGGCCCTCGGAAGCGTTATCCATAATAAACTAGTCGCGGCTTTCGTCCAAGTCCTGTCAGATGATAGAAACAAAGCAAGGAGTGTGAAATAAAAGGAGGAAAAATGTTCGTCCGAGTTCGTACGCTCGGGCGCGGTGAAGAGGGCGAGTAAGGCCATTGACACCACAGGACCGGAAAAAGACGAGGGGCACATGGAATAAAATTTGTGAAACGCCCATGACAAACTGCCCTCGTCCTCAGTCCACATTAGATGCGTGCAGATCTGTTAGATCGTCCGCAGCGTGTTTTGTCTTCCATCGCCTCTCCCATGCAGCCCCATCTCGCCTCACCCGCGCTCAAAACCGTCCACCAACACCAGCCGACCGTGAACTCGGCCGTACGAGTCGCACACCCACATACTCTTGCCGATCCTCCTCGATCGGCGACCGGTGATCCCACAGACTCTGTCGTTCTTCCGCGTCGTCAACCCCTTTCGGGTATCGTCGTGACCGCGACGTCGAGCTGCTTCTTCGATCCCTGCGTGTCCGATCGGCTTCGGCTTCGGCACTCGAGTCGGCACCCGGGTCAGTGCCAGCACCCACACTGATGTCAGTGTTCACGGTTGGACGCTCAGAAAAGGGCAGGGTCGCAGAGAGTGGCGTCGCATACACCGTCTGCTCGCTACCCGTACTCTCCTCTGACGCCGAATACTCCGCGCTCTCCGCCAAATTCACATACGACGTGCTTTCGTTTCCCAGCAAGTCGTTCGAGGAGGGAAAGGCGGACATGGAGGGCGTCGAGGGCGTCTCGAACGGGTCTTGCTCGACGCGCATACCGTAGGTGGATACGGTCGGTGCGGGAGGCTCGTCGCTGGTGCGTCTAGGGATGATGATAGATTGGGCATTGAAGCCCGCATTTTGGGGTGTCTGGGGAACGCTGCGGTCGCCCCCTCCACTTGTACCTACCCCAGCGCCTGACCCTGGCGGCGGCAGGAGCGGCGGTATAGGGCCGGCGGGTGAGGCCGAGACCGACGTAGGAGGGTACAGGAACGACGGCGGGGCACCGGTGTCGAGGTTAGCAGGGACGGACGTCGTACGGAGCGCGTGGACGGCCTGCGTGCTGCGGTCCCCCGTGGGTGCATACGAATGCACGAGGTCTTGCGCCCCAAACTTGACCGTCGTCCGGCGCGGGCTCTGTGTCGAGGACGTCGTGAACTCTGACTCACGGTCTGTCGAGTCACCGCGCATCAAGGGTGGCATGGGTGTATCGTACAACGCGTGCCGCGTGAGCCCGTCATAGCCATGATCGGTGTGTTGGAGGGAGGAGAACGGGAGCCCGTCGTGGTTCCCTACCATGCCCCCGCCGACGCCCATCCCGCGTGGTGCACGTACAGAGCCGGTGGACCGGCTGGATTGGCTGGGTCGTCGGGCACTCCGTGCGCGCATGAGGCTTCCGAGGGTACTAAACGAACCGCGGAGGGCATCCATCCCGGGTTCTTCCATCCCTGCAAGTTCCTTTTCTTCGCCGTCGCCATCGAGGTCGATCGTCGCGGGCTTGTCTGTGTGAGTGCGTGCGGCTTGGAGGAGTAGTGTCGATCGTCGGTCGAGCGATGTGAGCTTGGCAGGGTCGATCTTGGACATTTGAAGGATCGTGATGCCGACACAGATGGTCAGGAACGCGAGTACCAAAGTAATGATTTGGGACGCTGGCGCGGCAAGACCTTTGAAGAGAACCTGAATCGAGAGGATGAGGCTTTTTACAAACAGGGTACATCGACACATACGATCGTCGTGACCATTGAGCAAAATGAAACTTTGTTAAGGGATGAGCATCGTTGTGAATACGAGGCAACAGGTGCTCACATAGGACGTAGTACGTCGGGGTTACTTGAAGCACATCAGAGTTCAGGAACGGGCACCGGAAGGATGAAACGTACCCATAGCTGTGCAAACAAGGGTATGAATGAGCATATATGCGCAGGGACGGGCATGAAACGCGTACCTGTGTTGAATAGCGCAAGGGCGACATTCAAGTAATACACCTCTGTCACTACGCAGCGTCAAGAGTTGATCCATTGGCAAGGCTGGAAGACACCCACGTAATGTGACGACTACGAAACCCAACAAGAAAAATATGAACCAGTTATTAAACTGTACGTGACATGAGCGCCATATCATGATGAGATGTTTGATTTTCCCTGCCTGGTTATAGCCCATCACGGAGGCGACGATAGCGGATCCAAGACCGGTGGTTACACTGACGCTGATACCGCCAATGGTACTGCAAACGGTGATGTACCAAATCATGTTGTTCTTTCCGTACCTGATGGGAGACGGGGTGAGTAAGGGAGGGAGGGAGAGGAGGGAAGGCGAACTTTGGACCGAAATAGATGATGATACTTAGTGCGATGATGATGAGTACACTGATGTAGGCGAGAAAGCTGGGTGCGATGAACATGAGTTCGAATGCGGATATCTCGGAAGGGGTCTGTTCTTGGGGGCCTAACAACGAAATTAGGGACGGGGGAGGGGAAGAATTGGCCAAGGACATGCCGTTGAGAGCGATGATGACAGAACCAATCTGGATGGAAGGGTAAGATGTGATGAAGGACAAAGGGGGAAGGGCATACAATACAAAGAGAGCATCCGAGCCAGCCGAAGAATGTGAGCTTCTCTTTGAGAAATATGGAAGATAGCATGGCGCTGATTACAACAGAGAGGGCGCCCATGGGTGTCTTGAATGGATGAGTTAGCCGAGATTGGAATGGAGTGTGTTGGGATACGGACCACAACAAGGGCTTCGACAAAAGCATATGCTGGGGTGGGTTAGAAGGCGCGGGGAGGGGCGTGAAGAGACGCACCGGCAAAATTACAGAGTTCACCGAGAATCATCACTGGGATGGATAGATTAAGAGGCAATATTGAATCAGGGAGAGGAGACACATACTTATCATGCCGGTCCACCATAATGGCTTTCAGAAGTGAGGATGATGGATATATGCGCATGGAATGAAGAGGACTAACCGATTTGAGGTAAGCGACGCCCTCGCCCGCGACATGCCCGGCCTGCGAGCGCAAAAGACCCTTTTTCTTGAAGACGAAGCTGGTACCTATGAGGAAACCGCTGGTTATGGCGAGGATGATACCGACGACCTGGGAACGGTGAGTTTTCGCACGGAGAGGAGAAGAGAAGGTGCACCTTGAGGCTAGAAGGCAGCTGTATCGTTGTGCTTGAACCAGAAGCCGAAGAGGAGGCTGCCCTCGCAACCAGCCGCGGCGAGGAAGGGTTTGGGAGCATCGTTGGGATGAACGCGCAGTCGCTGACAGTGGCAAGAGTCTTATTAGTTGCGATGCAAGGACAGCCCGAAGAACTGCCATTATTGGAAACTGGACCGGTGCGAGTACAAAAAAGTGGGAGCTAACAAAGAACAGCTGATCATGTCTTTCTCTGACGTCCCCGACTGCGATGCTCACCGCAACGCGTTCACGTTCATCTCTACGGACGATCTGCTAACCACGCCCGCGCGTCCTCTTCAGGCGTACCCGGACACCTCACTGCGCGCTACCAACGGAGGAAATCCGGATATCTCTCCGTGGTCTGAGCCGGCGGTGGATAATACACACTCGTCCGCCTTCGCCCATACCCACGCCCACTCCCAGCCTTCAAAGCGAGCCATGGCCTTTCCCTACAAGCCTTTTCGTCCCTCCACCTCTTCCACCGCCTCCATTCGCTCTCGCCCGAGCGACGCCCATTCCATCACCAGCGACACCTACGTCCCCTCCGTATCCGACATGTCTATAGCCGACTCTCGCAGAGGAAAGGGTTCCCTCAGCTTTTTCAGTGACATCATCATGAAAAAGCGTTCCCGCTCAAAGCTCGCCTCCTCCGACTCGATAAACGACACTATCTCCCCCCTCGCCACTTTTACCCCGAATCCTTCCCAGCTCTCCGTCGACACGTACATGACCCCTTTATACCATAATCGCTCTCCGGATCCTCCCCCCGCTGTCCCTCCCCTACCAAAGAGGGACAAGGACAGTTCCCGAAAAAGACACCGCCTCAACAAACACCCGCCTATCCCCCCCAAAGACGAACCCCTCCTCACAATTGACACCGATTTCACCCATATAGAAGACATCATCAACATGGGTGCCATCTCGGGCTCATTCAGCTCTCGTCCCAGTGCCTCCTCCAGTGGTTTCGACCCGAATACCCAAGGCTTGTCCACCTTCACTCCCCCCTCCCCGTCTACATCCATCTTCACCGATCCTTTTCGTCCCTCCGCCGTCTCCCCGAAGCGCAGACATCGACACGACCACAAGATTTCCCCAAAGACCATCATGGACCCATATGACCCCGATCCCGACGGCGGACAATTAACCGAACGCGAATGGACCGCACCGGAAAGTTGGGCGATCGAAAAGGAAGACGGAGATGCGACTGCCGATGGCGCAAGTTCCAGTTCAGAGGAAAGTGTCGTCGCCAGCAGCTCACGAACACCCGATGACTCGTCCACAGCCACCGATATCACTACCAGGAAACGCATGCGCAGAAAAACCCATCATTCACACAGAACGACATCGTCTGCCAGTTCCACAAAGTTCGTCCTCGTGCGCATATATCGTGCCAATGGCTCCTATCATGTCGCGCAAATCCCCCCACATGCAACCGTCGCAGATCTCACCCCTTCCCTCAACGCCAAGGTACTGCGTCATCAAGAACGAGAGTCCCACAAATTATATCTCAAAGAACGAGGAAGGGGTATGTATAGACATTTCTGTTTCATTGTCTCTACTTCATCTCCCTCTCAGAACGAATGTTGGCACCGACAGAGCGGCCCGCCGCAATCACCCGTCGTCGTTTGGAACAGGCAGGATATGATCAACTTGACAGTCTCGACTATCTCGCGGCCGAAGATATGACATTTCTTCTCAAGTTTGTGTACAAAAGCCAGCTGCTTGGTCCAGCGGTATGTCCTGTCACTGTATCCTGTGTCTAGGTCTGATCCTTTTCAGGCCGAAGATTTGAACTTGGACAACTTCGAACAGGTAGATCTCACGGGGTGTGGTCTGCCAACTATACCCATCATTGTTCATACAAATGCGGCGTCAATCGTATACCTCAATCTTTCTCGAAATCCCATGGTGGAGATACCTCTCGACTTTATCCAGGATTGTACCATGTTACGTGAACTCCGCCTCTCCAGTATGGCGATGAAGAAAGTGCCTCAAAGTGTTCGACATTCAGCAAGCTTACATCGCCTGGATCTCTCTTGTAACCGCATAGTAGACCTTGATGACGCTGGACTTGACCGTATACCTGAATTAAGCATCCTCAAGCTGCAAAACAATCGCATGGAACAGCTTCCCTGGTATTTCCCCCGGCTACGGATGCTCAAAGCATTGAACATTTCGAATAACAAATTCGGCCATCTCCCTTCTGTTATTTGCGAGATGCCTGCCCTTCTCGACCTCGATATATCATTCAATATGATCACGGAACTCCCAGAGGACATCGGCAGGCTGACTGCGCTCGAGCAGCTTATTTTCGTCGGGAATCAGGTATCCAAATTTCCCGAGCAGTGTAGCCAACTTGTCAACCTCCTGGTCCTCGACTGTCGACGAAATAGTATCTCCGACCTATCTACCGCGCATACACTCCCTCGACTGGTGAAACTCCTAGCGGACCACAATGTGATACACGCACTCGACCTCTCCCATGGACCACATAACACGACCATCCTCGACGTCTCGTTTAATGACATCACGCTTCTCAAACTCGTCCCCTCTGTGCAAACGCCTTTCGCTCTTACTTCCCTTGACGTCTCTCACACGAAACTCTCTTCCCTTGACGACTTTGTATTGTCCCATCTTTCTGCGCTTCGATTCCTGAAACTAGACCACAACTTATTCCGAACTCTCCCCGACTCCCTTGGGGAGCTCAGTTATCTTATCACGCTCTCATGCTCTGACAACCGTCTCGATGCTCTCCCCGAATCCATTGGCTCGCTCCGACGGCTCGAAACCCTTGACGCACATAATAATAGTCTCCGGCAACTACCTGTCTCCCTGTGGAATTGCCCCTCACTGGTCTTGATCAACGTAACGTCCAACCTGCTCGATACATGGCACGGCCCACCGGACACGTCGCTCATCACTCCCCCTGCTTTTGGTATATCCCTCGAAGTTCCGCTGACTCCGCCGGGAACGCGGTCACATTTTCACATCGCCAGAAAAGCGTCGAGTGCGACGGTACACAGCTCATCCAGCCGACCTTCCCCTCCACTCTCGTATTCGCTCGAGAAACTATACGTAGGCGAGAACCGACTCACAGACGATTGCCTCCCACCGTTCACGATCCTGAAAGAACTCCGTGTCCTCAACCTCTCCTTTAACGAAATACAAGAACTCCCTTCCTCTTTTCTCCGCAATCTCACGAAACTTGAGGAACTCTACCTGAGCGGCAATCAGTTGACAAGTATACCAACCGAGGACTTACCCAGATTGACGAGACTGAGCGTCTTGTTTCTCAACGGGAACAAGTTGCAGACGCTACCCCAGGAATTGGGCAAGGTGCAGAGTTTGATGGTGATCGATGCGGGGAGTAACGTACTGAGGTATAACATCAACAATTGGGAATTTGACTGGAATTGGTAAATCTTTTCTTTTTCCCGGGTCTCGTCTTGCAGAAACGGCTGACTGATGTTGTTGTGCGACAGGAATTTCAATCAAAATCTCAAGTACCTCAACCTGTCGGGAAACAAGAGGCTCGAGATCAAGCCTGACAACCCCGGTGCGGGACATCTCTCAGGTAAAACAGAGGGAGATCGCGGTCTCCTCGCTGATTTTTCCAACCTGTCCTCGCTGCGCGTCCTTGGTCTTATGGACGTCACCACCACCTTCCTACCCAATATCCCCGAGGAAACCGAAGACCGACGTGTCCGAACCTCACTCTCAGAAGTGAACAAAATGTCATATGGGATCGCGGACAACATCGGGAGCACCGGCTACCTCACCATGTTCGATCTCGCTCAGCCCGAGTTTCGGGGACATCAGGACGAGGCCGTGTTTGCCATGTTTGGACAGTCGGACGCAGTGCAGAGCAATAACCATCTGTCCAAGTATCTCCACGACAACTTTCTACCGCAGTTCTGCGCGCAACTGGGTCAGATTGATCAGTCAAAGAGCGAGACGGTGCTCGATGCGCTGCGTCGGACGTTCCTGAGGCTCAACAAGCAACTGCACGACACGCTCTATGCCGGGAACACGTCGAATCGGAAAATGTCCCAGGTGAGCGCGTCGACGATGAGCACGAGCCCGCTCGAGAATTTGTATCGCGCGGGGGCGTCCGGCGTCGTGCTCTACTTTGTCGGGAAAACCATGTACGTGGCGAACGCTGGCGACGCGCTTGCGGTGATCTCGATCCAAGGCTCTGCTGAGCTGTTCTCGAGAAAACATGACCCGTTTGATCGCCGCGAGACGGGGCGCATACGGACAGCCGAGGGATGGATCTCGCCCAAGGGTCTCATCCACGAGGAGATCGATACCTCGCGTTCCTTTGGCTACTTTTACCATTTCCCCGTGGTGAATGCGCGACCATACGTGGAGTCACGGCAGCTGACGGAGCAGGACGAGTTCGTGATCATTGGGAATCGGGGACTGTGGGATTATATTTCGTATCAGACGGCGGTGGATATTGCGCGGTCGGAGATTTCTGATCCAATGATTGCAGCGCAAAAGCTACGGGATTTCGCGATCAGTTATGGGTCGGACGGCAGTACGATGATCATGGTCATCTGCGTCGCGGATTTGTTCCGTCCAAAAAAGCAACTGACAGCCGATTCATCCATGGACGTGGAGGCGTTTGGCTTGTCGAAAAAGCGAGCGGGCAAGAAGGCGGATATTCAGGACCGCAAGATCGCCCGGTTGGACTACGAAGTGTCACCTCCGACGGGCCATCTGTGTCTTGTCTTCACCGATATCCGGAATTCGACCCAGTTGTGGGAGGCGAACGCAGGTATGAACACTGCGATGCGCGTACATAATGATCTCTTGCGGCGACAGCTGCGTATATGCGGTGGGTACGTCGTCAAGACAGAAGGGGACGCATTCATGTGTTCGTTTCCGACCACGTTGGCCGCGTTGTGGTGGTCGTTGACGGTCCAGATTCAGCTGATGCACGAACCGTGGCCGTTGGAGATTCTAGAGTGTGAAGAGGGCAAAGAGGTGTGGGATGCGCAGGGCAACCTGATTGCACGTGGGCTTTCGGTGCGTATGGGCATCCACTGCGGTACGCCTGTCTGCGAGCCCGACCCGATCACCGACCGGATGGACTACTTTGGCCCGATGGTCATTCGTGCTGCACGAATCACTGGGAGCGCCGCTGGGGGACAAATCATGTGCAGCGCCGACGTCGTCCGGGAGATCAACGCACGGGTCACCGAAACCGGCCCCGACACCGAATATTCCGAATTCCAACCCCCACAAGCGATCGAGGCCATTCGGCGGATGAACATCAAAGTGATCCCCGTAGGAGAGATCAAACTCAAGGGTCTCGAAATCCCTGAGATGGTGTCGATGATCTACCCCGGGTCTGTCGCGGCACGACAGGATATGGACCTGACGGGGGGGTCGGCGAGTGCGTCGGCACTGCCGCCTGCCAAGGTACGGTGGAGCATTGTGCAGGTGAGGGAGTTGGCGGTGTTGTGTCTCCGCTTTGAAGCACTCGCAAGCGCACGCGTCTTTCGTCGCTATCCGAAACGCAAGGAAAGCATCTCGCTACCATCGCAGTCGCAGTCGTCGCAGTCGTCCATCTCACCACCACCGGGTTCGGAGCTCTCAGAAGATGAAAGGTTCGAGTCGGGTTACATGTACGGCGATCCCGATCAACTGCTACCCCCGATGCACGACAATATGAGCGAACTGGACATTATGATGGTGCTGGATTCGCTGTTGACACGACTCGAGAACGCGGCTTCTGCGATGACGATGACGGCGGTAGTGGAGCGTATGGGAGCGATGCAGACGCGGGAGGGATTGGACGAACGGACGCTGAACTTGATTTCGTCGTTGACGCTTCGGTGATGGTTGGCATACATTATTCATTTCTCATTGCTTTTTATGTTTCTTTTTTTCTTTTTGCTGGTTTCTGGACTCTTCGTTGTTCGATTTTTGTTATCCGTGTTGTTGTCATCTCTCTGCTTGCCCATTTCCCCCTCGGACCTGCTCTTTCTTTTCTTTATTTCTGCCTTCGGTTTTCCTTTTTTTGTGATGTTGTATGTAATTGGCACCTCTAGATTCACCATATACGCTGCTTACATATCTATCCTATGGGGCTTTCTGTTGTTGTTTCTGCCATCCTTGTTTTTGTAGTGACTGTCGGGTACCTTCTGGAATATAACACTGATCACCTCGGGTATAAAAATGGTCTGATATGCACCTGTTGGTGGCCCACCATTCGTGACTTGGCAAGTCCCTTCTTCATATATGCCCAATCATATATGGGGAAGGGACTTGACCTAGTCAATCGGAATTGTGGTTGCTCGGGTGAGGAAGTTGGTGTCGAGCGGGGCTAGGAAATGGTCAAACTTCTTGTACAAACTGTCGTACTTATCCAGCTCAGCAACGGTAAGCTTTTGGGGACTAGCAGCAGCGGGGGCAGGAGGTGCAGGAGTGTGAGCGGAGACATGAGCAGTGGCGAGCATGGCATGTACTTGGTACTTGACGGCGATGTTGGGCTTGGTACTGTCAAACCAAGACAACATCAAGTGCACACCAGCTCACCGCCCGGCGCTGCTCATATCCCCGCTCACATTCTCGTATCTCCTGCCCCCTGCTGCTAGTAGTCCCCCAAAAAGCTTACCGTCGTCGTGAGGCTCTGTTGGCCGACCATATCTGGCGTCATCGAGAGACACCGCCAGTGGTGAGAAATTTTTGCGACCCTTTGCCCTAAATTCTAATGTTAGAGTAGTCTTGATGCTGCACGCCGTGACTTGAGATGGAGCAACAACGGGTGGCGTTTCGTCGGCGTTTCCCGAGTATTATTTGAGAGTTGAAACTGCGTATGTGACATCATTGCCATGTGTCCCAGAGTTGTGGATCTGCTTGGGTTCTGCGCCAAGGTAAAAGCAAGGGAGGGGCGGAATAGTACCGTGAGGCTGCAGTATTTTGAGTCACCGGAACGACTGAATCCTCCCTACTAGTACATATGACACTCGACGTTCAACGTTCAACAACTTCGATTAGACATGTCGACGAGTGCAACAATCATAGATTCCATTCTGTCACCGTTACACGACCTTCTAAAGTTTGAGTGCGCTCGGAACGACCTCGACCCAGTACCTACACATAGCACCATGAAATCAGATCAGTCTCCAACTTCAAACCATTACCCCAGTGCTTACCCATCGGGATCCAAGAGGAACGCAATGTGTCTCATCTTACCATCAGTGAGGCGCTTTTTGAACGGTACACCAAGCTGCTCAAAGCGTGCACACGCCGCCTCGATGTTATCAACCGTAATGGCGATATGTCCAAAGCCCCTGCCGGGGTCCGCATTGCCGCTCGCATACCCCTGGAATTGGGGATCGGTCTCGGTCCCGTGGTTGTGCGTAAGCTCCAGAACACCTGATTGAGATGTATGAGCGTTCGTCGACATACATATGCGTGTATGTGTACGTTAACATGACGAAGAAGGCATATGCGTACCTTCGCGGTTGAATCTGGCCTTGTTCCTCTCCTCGGCAGAGAGTTTGCTGATGCCATCGTGATCGTATCCGAGGAAGTAGAGGGTAAAGTCACCCATGTTCTGCTCTATGATGTGAAACAGAGTTTATCAACCGCATAAGTCGTGCGAAATACGTGAACTCACCGGCAAGGAGGTCCATGCCAAGAGTCTAGAGGATGTCACGTTTAGAAAGATCGCGGAACTCAACCTTGGAGGCACTTACATCTAGGTAAAACGGTAAAGACACTTTCGGGTCCTTGATACGAAGCATGGTGTGGTTGAACTACAGAATCCCGATACCCCTGTGAGCTTGCTGCGATCATCGCGATCTGCCCGCTCACCTTGAAGCTGGTAGTCTCAGCTGTGCGCGGCATGCTGGCTGGTACTGTAGTATGGAGATTAGAGTGTTGGAAGGAAAGCGGGGTACTTCTGTTCTTGAGAGCACTCGAGAGGAACCGCCTGAAGTTGCTCATCTCTCGATTAGCAATGGGATGACATCTATTTATAGTCGGCCCGAAGTGCCGCAATCCTCCTTTCTTCCCAGCCTGTCAGGTATTTGTCCACTGGGATAAACTTTTTTCATTAAATGCTCCCAGCCAAAATGTTGGACTCGGCTGCTTTATTCAGCGCAAGGTCCGTGCAAAAGAAATAAGTAGGTGGACACCACAAGACAAAGTACATTACGAAACCAGCGTACTATCCAGGTCCATGCCGAGTATTATATGGTGTGCGCCCAGGTGTAATTGGAAGGGAATTTATTGATGCGAGAGACGACGATGAGGTAGGGGGCGGTTGGAAACTAATTCATGGCTCCCACGAATGTTAATAAAGGAATACTGTTTTCACAATGTCAGCTATCCAATCATCATCAGCAGTATATGGCAAAGTATACCTCTACCAAGTCCGGCCGCACACCCCTCACAAGGTTTACATAGACGAGGTTCGGTTCAGAGAAGAAAGGCCTCAGACCCGCTTCTTCGAGTTTCTCCCACCATTTGAGGAACTTGGGGAAATCTTGCCATTCGCTGCCACCGTAGACGTGCACTTCAAGCTGAAGCTGGCCAAAGGGCAGGGGTTCGCCGTGGAAACTATCGATGAAGACCGCAAGCGAGTTGAACTCGTTACCTTCAATGTCGACCTTGAGTACATCGATGAAGTCATGGCCGTTCCGCTCCATTAAGGTGCGCAGGGTGTACATCTTGGGATCGTCAATCGGGCTAAAGGCATCCTTAGGACCAAGAGCAAAGGGGAAGAAGTGGGAACGGTGCTTCAAATCCGAATCGAGTTCAATCTCTGGCCCAAACTGACAGGGGTAAACTATTTGGACCAATGAGCTAATATGCGCACGTACGGAGTTTACACTGAAATCATAGCCGTAGAGCTCGCAGCCCGGTGCTGCTTTCATCATATCGGCTTCGAATGAGGACTCGCCATTTACACCTGACAACAAAATTCACTGTTTTTGTCCATGCCCAGAAAAACGAAGTCCATACCAAAGGAGTACATGACACATTTCTTTTTGGGAACGATACGTTCCAAACCACACACCCATTTACCGCCATCTCCCATGACTCCGACACGCTCGACGCGGTGGGGACACTTGTAGGATGGGAGGAAGAAATCCCCTTGTGAGTTAATATTAGCCCACTATGTCAATGATACACACAGACGCTTACAGAGTGTGTAGAATTCGCCATGAGAGGGAAACCTGACAAAGGGTTGGTTGGCGGGTGTCGAATGAGGGAGAAGTTACACAACTTACGGGTCAATTTTGTCAGCCGTAGGGCCCCATTTTGTAATGAGGTCCTGCCGCAGGTCAAGCATTTTCTGGTACTGCTCCTCTTCGATCCTCAGTGACTCGGCGAGATAGCCACCTCCGGGTCGGTAGAAGCCCAACGGGCTGAACAGCGAGTCGTCCGGTTCCGAGTTTACGAAAAGCAAGACCGAGATGAATACTAGGACCAGGAGGGCTATGGTGAACCTTGGATGGCGGCTGTAAAGAGCCATGTTGAAGGTAATGAAGAATGAATGTGAGGGGTCCGTGAGAGCGGTTGTGGAATAGTTTTGAGAGAGCAAGGTTGGTCTTAAGTGCCTTGCATACTTTCTCTGCCGGCTGAGACTGTCACTGCCAAGAACGGCAAGACTTACAACCCGGCTCGGGTAAGTTTTTCAGGTTATAGATAAGCTACATATTAATTAGTATTAAATAGTATATTTGGACCCGCGAAGCACATGGACACTTGAAATATTCTCATTAATTTTATCCGAACAAAGACCTATACAGCAAAAAGATTCGCGGAAAATCAGACCTCGAGCATGTGCATAAAGAGCTATCCTGGGGAATTCATTACACGCGCCAATGATATCCATTTTCGATGATCAGCTCCACACAGCTCCACTGTTGGAACTTTGGAAGCAACTTGGACTAGCGAGTGACGGTATTAGGACCCTTAGACTGGGGTGTATGTATGTCACCCTCAGGAACGCTTTCAAATCCTGCCATGCCCACTGGGCACTAACTTGAAGAACGATCCGCCCCGTGCTCAATTAAATAGTTCCTTCGGCCAGATGTCACTGGCAATCCACAGATCATGAGTCAGGTACAGGAACCCCGAGCGCGACTGAGACAGCCAAGAAAGTTACGAAGTGTCCATCAACCAATCGCGTCATGCCACCCGGTTGACAAGCAGCAAAGAGTCGTCACGCACATATTACGGCAAGACGCGGATCGCGAATTTAATCTCCGCACCAAAACGCGTTTACTTGTGTGCTCGACGCCACGTGATCGCATATACTCTTGACTGCCGACATCGATGTCCTCGTTCAGCTCGCCCTCACCGCAGACCATCCCGTTCAAATTCAGGCGAAAGAGTTCATCGGCTTCCACAAGCGTCTCTGTGGACAACTATATGCATGGTCCTGATGACGCTGTTCCATCTTCTCCTCTACTATCATCCTCGCCTTTGCTGACCCCTTTGCACCTCACGCGGCGATATGAATGCACGGAAGGGCAAGCGGGTGATTACTTGGATGATCTAGATCAGGTCTTGTATGACCCGCGAGACAAAGTCGAGGATGATACCTACCCTTGGTCGTGTCATTCAAGGCCAGGGCACCCCCTTCCCTATACTCACCACCCCCTCCCTTCCTTGATGACAAAATTTGCAACACACACACTCCGACGCGATTCCCCACCATCATATTGCCCATCATCCTTCTTTTCCGACCCCAAAACATCGTATCTTTATCCACAAGGGGACAGTGCGATTGCAGATGACTGCGAGGAATACGACCTCGAAAGCATGGATATCCACATACGCGAAACGTACTTCGCGACATCCGCTGAACGTGGACGATGGTTGAGCAGCCCCATCGCGTCACGTGTACGATCCCAAGCCATTCCACCCATGCGCGGACACTCATCGCCCATCAAGACATTAACAGACGTGTCCCCCCTGAAGGAACGCTTACACGGGCACCAAAGAAGGTGTCCTGTTGATAAACAGATCTTGACCTCATCGTTAAAAGATCGCGACGAGGACGTGTCCTGTTCATCCCCACTTCCGCCTTCCTCACCCCTAACATCACCGATGTCCAATCTTTCCTTTCTAGGTGATGACTACGAGGATGATTCCGTTGGCGATCCTCGCTCAAATGTGCGAACGTCTTCACCTTCACCTCCATACCTTCCTGCTTAACTTGATTCACCGCATATAGTCAGATGATTGCCATTCCTTAACCGGGACTCCAGAATTGAGCATTTCCTCGACTACTTGTACATCACCTGTCGAACCCGTGCGCACGCCAACTCCACATGAAACGCCTGCCATTGTCCCTGCCCCCCATCCAACAGATCTCTCTTGCCATTCACTTGATTCTATCATTTCACGCCAAACGAGTCCCTGCCCCGGTCACTCGCCTAAGCCTACCGATGTCCACGTACATACACCTGGCGCCACCAGCTTCGAGCTCGATGATCCTCTCTCGCCTCTATCTCAGTTTGAGTTGGACCCCTTGGAAGCAGAACCTTCGAAACTGCCCCTATCAGACACGGTGAATAAGCCTTACCCTGTCCAACATACAACTAGTCCAGGCGTGACTGCAGATGCCGCCCGGAGTCAAGATGGACACGTGTGTGTGCAATCTCCGTCGATGAAGAACTACGAGCCTCTCAGTGTCTCGTTGGACACTGTCGGTGGGTCAAGTTCCAGCACGAGAGCAAAGAAAGGGAGGGACTCCGCCACTGGCAACCCAGGAGCAAGGCGGACGAAGAAACGCGCTGTCATCCGGTCCGGTAGCCCATCCTCTGACACGAGGAAAAGGAGAGGGACAGAAAGCCACACGCCCGACCACTCGGAGCCTCCGAGCAAAAAATCCAAATTGTCACATTGGAAAGACGATTCCGAGAGTCGCGGAGCGAAACCCCTTCCGAGGCGCGGTGGGATACCGAAAGTCGAGAGACTTTCGCGATCACCCTCGCATTTCACTGTCGAGAGTTGTGGCTCAGAATCTGCATCCCCACGCGACAGGAAGACACCAAAACCTACGGGTTATGGCCAGCTACAGGAACCAACACCAGGCTCTCCCGCGATACTTGTTCCGATGGATGCAATCGACGTAGAGTTCCATGTGTCGTTGACAGGCATGCTCATTGAAGCGCTTGCCACTTCACGAGCAACGTCCATGGATTCGGCAGCGCTGCATCTTGTTCTTACCCAAACACATCCTTACCTCGCGGCCGAGCGACCAGAGGAGGCGCTCTTGATAGACATTGCTGCCGTGTTGGAAGCTGGACGAGCTCGATGTGGAATGTTCGAGAAGGTGGATAGCAGTGGCGAAAGGTCGCGACACAGGGCACTCGAAAGTCGGTGGTTTTACGTTCCAGAGCGAGACGAAGATCGAGAGCGGGCGTCGTTGATGAGCGCTATTATGCCGCGGCAGAAGAGAAATGAGACGAAGAAGTACAAGCAATATTATTACCGGCCACTGGATAAGATATCGAGATGGGATCCGGAAGACGCACCATAGGTGTTAACAAGACGCGAGTGTAGTGTACTTGTCGGTGTATCGAGGCAACTTTGATGTCATACGCGTCGCTTTGTGCGCGACACGTTCATTTGTTTTGTTACACTTTGGACATCGCAAAAGGAAGTCGCGTCGTGATACTGCCTTTCACAGGAGTTTGTTGGTCCGTCGCAAGGGTCGCTCGTCGTCGCTTTGTTCTTGTGGACAGGCCTTGCTATAAAGACTGCCTTGAACCCAACCTCGCTAGCATACACCAACCACCATCAACCCCCCACTTTTCGCGAATATCAACCTCGCGATCCATCCACAGGAATAGCATCGTCCTTTTTTTCTTTCCGTCCGTGTCGCGCAGTTCTCCAAGCAACCATGCAGGCCCCGGGCCAAGACTCGATGAACACCGACGAAACCATGGAAGAGCAGACGCAACAGGCCACGCAGTCCACACAGTACTCGGGCTCTCAGGCAACCGGAGACGCCAAATCCCACCTCTGGGGATTCCTTCAACCTTGTAGCGCCCTACTGAAACGCATTGATTTTTTCAAGATCCAGCCCACCGTCAGCGTCGGCCGAAGCGATCAAAACGATATCATCCTCCCTGGAGGGAAAGTGAGTGCGTATATTTCCCTTTGTTGACCCTCGCTACGCGTTGTTCTGCGCAGAATTCACGCGTTTTGCTTACAGGCAATCGCCATTGTCGTATCGTGTGGGACGGCAAGGAAGATGAAAAGTCTGCTGTGATTGTGGCGGACTACTCTTCCAACGGTACTTTTGTAGGTTTTGACGCGTTCCCATTTTATCGTGACGCGCGCCACTCACGAGTCATCCTATTCATAGATCAATGGCATCAAGATCGGCAGGGACAAGACCGCGATCCTCAAAGAGGGCAATGAAATCGCCTTTGGGACCGCGCAACCCCAACCTGGAAGTGTCGAGGATTACCGTATGTTGTTGTTTATACCTCTGTCATGTGTGATTGACTGATGATCCTCCCCTGGCTTAGGCTTCATTTATAGGCACACCGCTGGCGGCCCAGCTCAGGGAGGCGTACACGCGTTTTATGATATCAGCCATGAGCTCGGCAAGGGCTCGTTTGCCACCGTTATGAAGGCTATCTCGCGCGCCACAGGTCAATGGTTCGCCATCAAGATGATACAGGAGAGCAAGGTCCGCCGCGTGACTGCAAACGAGAACAAGTCAGACGGTGAGAAGGCAGAGAGCGCATTTATGCGCGAGATCGCGATTCTCGAAGATCTGGACCACCCGAATATCTGTAAACTAAAGGAAGTGTTCAGAGATCATGGTAACATCGGTGAGCTCTCTTTCTGCCTGTTGTCGGGAATTTGTCTCACTAGTGCTCTTTCAGATCTCGTCCTTGAGTTTGTCGACGGGGGTGATCTTCTGGATTATATCTTGAAGACGAATGGTATTGGTTGGTTCTGTTTTCGCTTTCCAGGTTAGCACGATGTCTGAGCCATGACGTATAGACGAGGCAATGACCATTCATATCACGAGACAACTTTGCGGCGCGCTTGCTGTACGTTCTTCTCGGCCACCTTGGTTGTCATCCCTGACTTACTTTTCATGCAGTATATCCATGGCAAAGGCATCGCCCACCGAGACTTGAAACCAGAGGTCTGGTCAACATCACAACTAGTCTTGACCCTTCACTCAAGTACCCTGTTCATGTAGAACGTACTCCTGACCTCCGACCACCCGCCTATCGTGAAGGTTGCGGACTTTGGTCTTGCCAAAGTTGTCGACAGCTATACTTTTCTGAAGGTTCGTTGCACAGTTCGCTCTGTCCTGAATCAACTTGACCTCGGTTCAATAGACTATGTGTGGTACCCCCAGCTATCTTGCCCCTGAAGTTGTCATGCAATCGGATCAACAACCAGGTTATAGCCACTTGGTAGATAGCTGGAGTGTCGGCGTCATCGTATTCTCCATGTAAGTGACGGCCTTTCTCCGCTGCATCGGACGATACCGAACTCTTGGCAGGTTGACGAGTGCGAGCCCCTTCATCGAGGACGACACTCAACGTGACATGAAGGTGCGCATTGCAAAACGCATCATCGACTGGAGTTCTCTCGACAATCTACAAATTACTGAGCTTGGTGAGTGGAAGCACTTGCCTGTTATCCATCAGCTCTAATCACTTTTGTCAACATAGCAAAGGATTTCATTCGACGTCTCCTTGAATTCGACCCTCGTCGTCGTATGTCTCTCTCTGCGGCTCGCCACCATCCCTGGCTCAACCAATCAACCCCTGCTGTCGCTGGGGCTAACAATCTCGAGACGTTTTCGTCCCTTACATCCATTCCTGACTCATCCCTAACTTCCCTTCCGGACGATGACGATGAAGCCATGGCCGACGTCTCCATCCGTGAACCTTCCATGAGCGCTGGCCTCGCACAGCTTCAGCTCGAACCGCAAAGCCAGTCTCCAGCGCAAAACGGCGGACGCGCACGCATCCAACGACGTAGCCAGGTAATTGCCAACGCTGCCGAGAACGATGTCAAACTCCCTGAGCCATCCTGGCAGATGCTCGACGCGGCAGGTGCGGCCCCCGCGCGTGCTGGCAAGCGTAAGCTAAACGAGCACGATCCGCAGGCCCTCAGTGCCGTAATGGAGGACGGAGGGAACGTCGCACCGCGCAATGGCGGCGCGCGGAAGAAGGGAAAGCAGACGCCGTCGAGCGACGTGGAGGATTCGGGCACGGGTGGTGACGCCGGTCCGCCTGCTCCTGCACCACCTAAGCGAGGTGGGGGTGCCGGGAGAGGACGCGGCCGGGGACGCGGTGCTGCACAAATCAAGGCCCGATTGCAAGAAGCGGCTGCTGAGATGGTCGTAGAGGAAGATCATATGAACGATGAAACTGAACCCCCCAGACCTCGACGGTCTTCCCGTGCATCGCCTAACAAGGGTCGAAGGGGTTAACAGATCAGAGAAACTACCACAGGACAATAAAAGAAAGAAAGAATCCACACTGCGATGCTATTTCCATGACCCATTTTCCTATCCATAAATCATCTCCCTCGATCCCATTTTTTCTAAATTTTTTTCCTTAGGTACGATATCTAGTTACCCTGTTCCCCGTTTTCTTGCTTTCCGCGCGGTCTTTGTTTGTATTGCTCACGTATACTGGTCTAACCTCTCCCCGCCCACGCTCCTTAGATTATGCACGTCGTGACCACCCTCGTTTTATCATACATGTATTGCTGGATATAAGAATGCTCATTCCATAGTATCTGCTGCCTCGATCCCGTATCCAGGGAGAAGTTATCAGGTTACGGTACACAAGTACGGCCCTATACGATCCTCGACCAACTCAGCTCTCGAGTTTCGTTGGAATGTTCGAAACAGTTTCAGATACGGTCTGTGACCCTGCCATGTCATTGTGGCTTCCCTATCCGAAGAGGGACATTGATTCGTGCTGGGTCGGGAACTGACACGCTCACGTTTTTGGACGTCGGATGATGTGAGAGCTACTTCTTTTTCCATCATGACGAGTACAGTACTTGAGCTTGGAGGTCCCCCAGGGTCAGGACATCCGGGGGACAAGGTTGAGTTTTGAGATGAACATGGCAACCCGATCCCCCCTTACCCCCCTTCTTGTCAACCTCTGTATACATACGTAAGACGGATAAAACGATCTTGAGAGATGAAAGAGTTGGTCCGAACCTCGGCACCTTGTCCACTTCATGGCGGTGGGTCGTTGGAGGGATTGATCTAGATGATCGTTGGGAGGCGTCAAGATCATGAGTGTCCAACTTAACGTCCCGATGTCCAGTGTCCAGTGTCTGTATCGATATCCACGGACTTTGCGCGGATCGTGGATGCTTTTGTCCGTGGGCATGATAGTCAATCCAGGCTCAGCGTTCGGAACCACCTTCATCCCTTGAATCAAATGCGTCTCATGAAAATGCTGACAGCGCAACAAGGCAGTGATCCGATTTTTTGGAAAAATAAACAGGACAGGACGAGTCATGCAGTTGGCACGACGTACGGACGATCGAAATGAGATGCCTTTGATCCACCCACCCAATCCACGTCGATGGAATGCGCCAAGTCCATACTAATGGTGATACGAGGAGTTACCGGTACCCCCGGCCTCTCCCGTCGAGGTATGCGTAATCATGAGGCGAGCGTGTTCATGTAAGTAGGGCTGACGAAACCCCCAACGAAGCATCCGCAGTCGCGGGTTAATGCATCATTGTTCCCGCGGCCCCCAAGGCGAGACGCGAAATCGACTCGTACCTCTTGAACATGCCTGTTCCGGGAGATATGAATAGGGACGCGTTGTCCGTCGGCACGCTGGACATCGCCTCTGTTGAGGACGCGTGAATACTTGTTCCCAGCAATGCCTTGGGCTCGTCGCAAACACCGGACCGTGCCGCATTGAATGAATGGGTCCTTTCGTCAAACGCCTACGATCCCGGAACTCCGCAGCTACCTCAGCGCGCATTTACGGGCGGCCGATACCATCATATCTGTAGATTCGCTGCACCGTTAAATATACATATGATTTCGGACCCGTTACAGGGACTCACACATCTGTTGTCATACTAATTAGTCAATGATTCAGCAAGTCATGAAGCCACATCATCAACCAAGCATATATGATTCATAGCAGGTATACACTGCCCGCGGCCACGTATTGATCGGTGGATGTAGACGCGACGTCCAAACGCGACTTGAGTTCTGTCCTTCGAAAAGAGATAAGGGAGACGTTTACCCTGCCAACAAGTTAATAAGACGCAAGTGCGCTTCCGAATGGGGACGTGTCCTCTCCGAGGGACCCGATCTGCAATGGCAACCAACGTGTTCTGGCCATGAATAACAAGGGATCGGCGAGGGTGACTCGCCATAGGTGGAAATTTATCCCTTTCTCTCTCCGCGGACGACAAACGTATCGATTTGACATGGTTGTCTTATGGCGATGTGGCAGTTCAAGTTGGACGTTTGGGTGCTTCTCGGTTCCTGGAACTCGGTTATCAACCTATCAACTCGACAGTCGACCTGGTTCGCGAAAAAGTCATGATGAAACTGACACATCGGTTCTTGTCCAGAAGGCAAAAGGGCGAGTGTGGGGTATTTACGGAAGCGACGCGTCTCAGTGAGACACGATCGACAGTGACGACCACGGAGTCGGAGTCAAGCCCATGGCAGACCTGGTATTCCCCTGACGAACGCTATTCGGGGATGAGGAGTGGCCAATCATGGTTTGCGATATCCCACTCCTTTCTATTTCCCTCTAATCATCGCTGCATTAGCGACTCGGCTGACCATCTAATCACCGAAGAAGAAATAAGGTACACCTAGATGATGGGTTATCACCTAGGGGGCAGTTCAAACGTGTAGCGCTCAATACACCCGCGGGCTACGAGCGAGGGTTTCTCCGAGTCAACCTACGTGGAACTAGACGTGCGTCACTATGTGGCGCAGAGTTCATCAATTTTGCGGATTGACGTTGTTTCAACTAAAGGAAGTCAGTTGCCAGCGCTTTCAAGGAAGCCTGCCTCCTTGTCCACGTAGACGCCAACGGGACGGGTGGTAGACATGATGTGAGTGGGGGGCCCTTTTTTCCTCCCACCACTCGCTTGCTTGTCAAAGGGTTTGACAATTCCTTTAGGGAGCGTGGTGGGCTGATGAGGATAGCCAGGATACTGGACCGTCAAGATACGTCGAGCGCACCGATCACAGCCCCCGATTCATTGGTAATTGTTAGTGAATCGGCGGCGAAACGGTGGGTCCGCATCTCACCGAGTCCGTGTGGTTGTGGAGCACAACGCATGCGCACCCCAAGGGACACTTTGTTCCGACGGATGTGTCCTGGTAAACATGCCACACAGGTGATGCGAGGGTAACAAAAACTGAGGTGGAGTCGGGGACTGGCTGTGCATACTCGGGGAAAACGAAAAAGGGTCACCTGGGTGAACGCAGGGCTGAAGCGCTGATAGCAGCTCCACAGCCCAAGAATCACCAGGGGTGCCGGTAAAGCCACCCCAGACACTCGACTCCCTTGGGTGAGGCTGCGCAAAAGGTCATCTTGGAAAGACCCAGAGGTGTCTCTAGGTGTCGCGATCTAGTTCCAGGACTTCGCCCCCTCCCACAGGTTCTAGGCTCACACAGCAATCCGACGTGTAGGTTTAGGTGGTACAATTCAACCTCGAGCCCTACATGTTCAATTGAATTGGCTTTTTGACTTCTTGGACACAAGTCTATCATGACAATACTTGGAAGAAGCCAAGAACAACACATCAACTTTTGCCTATGGGCATATGCGGTTAACTACATATATGTACTGTGCTTGACATGCATGACAGACAGTAATAACCATGAACTGAGCAGTGCGTATAGGTTCCTTGATAACAATTGAACGATAACGACCATGAAACAACCAAGATACATGATGAGCGCCCCTTGATAATGACTTTATGATCATGAAAGGAAGAAACAAGTATGTCTATGTGCGTCACGGTATGCCACGAAAACAAAACGGGAAACCGAATAGATGATGGATAAGATGTCAAGTAACGAGAAGGGAAGGCAATGCAAACAGAAAGCATAACGAAACATAGAAGAAACAACAGATAGACCTAAACAACCGTGGAACCCAAACGGGTTTTGGCCGAGAATCGCACGTATGACACGTAATGGGTGGGATTTCTCGACGTGGCGCCTAGGAACTCTTGTCAACAGAGCGTTTCCGATTGCCCTTGACTATATTGACTCTGGGCCCGTCTGGATTGGTCTCTGGGGTCGTGGACGAAGTTCGGGGAATCAGCGACCTGCGCTTTCGCATCCCCCGCCGAGACTCCAAGGGGTATTCGCATTTCAGATGCCGTCGGGCACATTGACTGTGAAAAGGGAACACATGTGAGCACACATGATCGTGTTTGCGGAGATCAGCGAGAAGATTGGGTGATTGAGAGGAGATAGCTGAGTAAATGAGAAAATAAAAATTTGTCGCATCCGGTATACGCTTGAAACCGGTTGGACAAATTTATACACTTCCGGCAAAGGAAATCCAAATGTGACAGTGTGAAAATATACTCACTTGCAAGTCTTGTCCTTGCTGCCTGGTTGCGGTGGACCGCACGCGATCTTCCGCCCTCGACAGAACAAGCACGCAAGGGCAGGCTTCTTATCCAGGGACCGCTTGGTATGGGGTGCTGGGGACATGCGGAGAGGTGACCGTGGGGATGGAGACCGTGAATGGCGGCGATGTGAACGACTGACCGACGAAGAGGTATACTGTTGTGGGAGTGATTGTGAAAAGGCCGTCGAAACTGGCGAAGGAAGCTCGCTAAGCATGTATGAATGACTAGGAAGGGCAAGACGGGGCGCACGCGCCGGAGTGTCCTCCCACTGATCGCGACCCGTGCTCATCTGGAATGAGGCATCGTGGATGAACGGTGGTGATCCTAGGACCACACTATCCTGTGGCGTCGGGGGAACCTGGAAATATGGCGGGGACGCGGAATTCACAGGAGGGGGATAGGGTAGGGAATCCATTGGGGGTTCTTCATACACGGGCATCAGAGGTTTCTGGTCGTCCATATATTGCATAGACGTCTCCGGTGGCGATGTGACAGTGGACATGCCAGTGTCGTCTTCGTCAGGCATAGTATACAGTTGACAAGCGACAGCGGACAAGGCCGGGTTATAGTAAGTCGTTACACCCTAGATGGGGTGAGATACTAGTGTGGACGGACAGTTGCATGTGGCACACCTCGCTAGGTTCCTGTTTGACGATTTGCCAATCGTGGCTCGGTGTGGCCAATCGTGGCTTGGGGTACATACTCTGACTTCCACTTGAACCCTCACCCAAAGGGTTTTGCAGGGTATACGATTTCGAGGTAAGGACAGGAGGGTCGAGGTGAAGACCATTCTTCTGGAGTGACTCGTAGGAGAGCTCGGCAGGCGGGTACGTGCCATGGACAATGAAATTGCCATCGACCTCGTCTGGGGGTGGAATAAGGACCGGCTGTCCATATACCCGGTAGAATTGAAGATCGGACTCGTCCAGCGACGCAAAGTAAGAGCCAGACTGGAGCTCTTCGAAAGAGAAGGAACGTTGCACTCGGACCTAAGCGGCACGGCGGGTGTTCGGATGCGAATCAAAGAAGGTAATTGACACGACTCACCTGGACGTCGAACTTTGCCTCGTGTCCACTAGGGTAGGAGGGTGGGTACTCTAGGACGGGGGACTGTGAGAGCTGGGTGGCGAAGAGGGGATGTTGTGAGCGGGAATAGTCATGATGAGGATATGGGAGAGGGGTAGAGGGGCAATCCATTGGAGCAGGCCTGTGAACGGAAGCCAAGAGAAGGATTGACGGCAGGGGGGATATCAGTCGGGATCAAGGTGAGGGACTTTATAACTTTGTCTGACCTGGCAAAAATGGGAGTTCGCAGGCCGGTTACCTGAACGTATGGAGCCTAACTGAGTATGGAACCCACGCCTTTGGCAGGCTCGATGGGTCAGAAGGACAGACCTGACAAGATCATGCACTTTTACAGCAAACTCCATTCGTAAGTTTCTCGTAACTGCTTGCCGTAACCAGTACCCACCGCATTTGTCTCCATTTCGGATCCAAACGTGAGATTCGTGTTCTCATTCGCTGCGGATGCTTTTTGGCGACTGTTAGCGTACTCCATATCAGAGTATGATCGATGAAATCACTCGTCGTTGGGGTATGCCCTCTCGCAGTCAGGACCCCATGGGAAATTTATCCTCCCTCAGCCGAGCCTAGCCATTGTATTGTTGCGCCTCAAATTACCTTTTACTGCTGCAATATGCAGGGAACTAAATTGTGTCAACGCTAACCATTTCAAAACCCTCCAGACTGGCAAGTGACGTGAATTCGCTAAACCTTGACCTGAGCGCTCCACCAAACAGGCTCGGGATCGCGAGATAACGATCTTATTAGCCCCCTCCCCAGAGCCTGTGTAGTTCGCAGTATCCATTGCAGTCGCACGAGGCCAAGTCGCGCCAATCCAAGACGCCGACACGCAGTATTATACTAGCTTCCTCCATCACGAAGACGCATCACAGCTCGCCGTTCTTCTCTCTGCTAGAATGTGTCCCCGCTTGCCAAGTCAGAACGACTTCCAGATGCGACTACAGGGATGGAAAAGGGTCTACCTTCCGATTACAGAGGACATGTGTCTGCCTGCGGTCCGCGTAACTACTGCAAATTGCGTCCGCTACGCTCTTGCGCTACGAGAGAAGTCCCTCTAGACGAGTCCCCTCGTTTTTTTTTTACGGGCGTGCCTTGCACACCAAAAAAGTCCCGTCGCTGTGATGGCTCATTTTGGGTGGCCTAGCCTCCAACTGAGACCTTCCAGCTTTGCCAGCGTTCGATCTTGGGCTGGTCGACCACGAAGAATACATGCCACCGAGTAATCCGCCTCCGGGGCCCGGCGGAAGTGTAAGCATCCACTTCAAACTTTGGTGCGCTGAGAACGCGGAGTACGCTCTGAGCCACAAACAGCCCCACCATGCAAGGGATTGCACGTCAAATACCACCACGCTGGTTGCTAAAGTCACACACCAAATTCAGGTTCCTCTCTAGCCCTGGGAGATGTACATCATCATGATCACACGTGACCCCATCTTTGAGTGACAAGCTTTCTGATACGAACAACCCGCGATTCGTGAACATGATTTTCCAGTCTGGGACACCAACAAAAACTTTGTTGGAACGGGCGCCCGCAGGGCTGATTGTGGACCCCACAGACACCGCAAAGGCTACGTTATGTAAAACCCTCTTCTATATACTCCGCGGACCAGCTGGGTAGTGACGCCATACCAGTACACTTGCCCCATTACCTAGCAGGGGCCTTCTTGCACCTTACGAGACCGCATCCAGGGCCTCAGGCATCTCGAACCCCGTCGTCCGTGCAGCCTCGCCGTAGGTGAGCAGGCCAACATAGGGCATGACGTTGTACTTCAGAGAGAATTCGGTAGGAGCCACGTTCCTAGAAACCAACGTTATCAGTCAGGAAGCTGTCGTATTTTTTGCGATAAGGACGTGGTCAACCACGGAACAACACGCGGTAGCCTCCCCTTTTTCGTAGATCTGCGGAGAAAGGAATTCTACTGTGGGAACTTACTTGAATGACTGAGATAGTTCCCGGAATTTGTACTTGTTCCTGGAAGACTGGACAATATTTGCATCTTCTTTCCGGCGTACGATGCGATCCCAGAGGACAACTGAATTGTTAACCTAGAAGGAAGACATGTGATAAGTATCGAGACACAGGCACCACAGCCAAAAGGGATAAGCCGGGACAAACGAAGGCATGGGTATGCAACAGTGGCCGGTGATTACTCACTCCTTGAGCATTCGTGTACTCGGCCTCAAGGTATACAAACAGTTGCTTTGTGTTCCAGTTGAAAAGGGGCCGGAAGTCTGATTGTGTGTCACCCACACGATGATGGATACGACAAAAGTAGTATGAGCGCGGTAATTGGGAATCAAGTGGAGCGGGAGAGTTTGTGAAGCCGGACAAAATGAAAGAGCAACCGTGAACACGTGGATCACTGGTTGTCACAATGGAAGCAAAACACACCGGCAGTTATGTTGAACTTTACAAATCCGATTTCCTCCTGTTTGAAGGGATAACGCTTCGCCTTTGCATTGTATCTAGGTAACGAGGGAACAGGGTGAGATGCTGCTTCTTGGGAGGACTCGGAATGACGTGAATGACTCTCATTGAGAGAACACAGCCCTTGTACCAGGTCAATGAATTGGGGTACTGACACTTTCAGAGATGCCACGTCAATTTTTCCTGTTGGATTGACCGTGAAAACGAACGACGAAAGCGCGATGGATGCGAGTAAGACCATCATGCAGGTAGACCACAGGCTGGATATTCCATTGACGCGAGCGTAAATGCTATGCATGGCAGGAATGGGTTGGACGATGAGAGGTCGTGTTCGTTGACTTGTTAGATCCGGTTCAGAGTGCAGCTGTGCATAACTGGGCGCGTGGAGCTTTTACTGCGATTACCATTTTTGGCTGTATAGGGCAGATATTATTATTGTGCATGTAACTACATTGGATTTGATTTGATTTTCGGAATAGCCTGACGAGCTCAGTTTCAGAGACGCGTCAATCTCGTACTCGACCCTTCATGTCAGCGGACCAAACATATTGAAATAGGGTATTATTTTCATAACTTCCTGGACAGCAAGTATCCGCTCGAGCCGCATCATATCATCCGAGTCATTCCACCCTCCTGTCTTGTGTCCTGGCGTGCCTAATGCACCGGAAATTGATACCCAAACAGTGCGTCTTTGTCATTTGTAGATTTCGTGACAACTCGTCGTCTCGACACCTCCCATCATATGAGACATCAGTATCTCCGCAGTCACTTGCAGTTGAATTTCGCCCCCCTATCACTTCAGGAGAGCTACCCCCACTTGGTAACGAACAAATGCTAAATTGTTCTTTATTCGGCTGAAGCACGATCGGTAGCTTTTCATCAAGAGGTTGCTTATCTGATCGCAAGCTATATCTGCGTATTTTATTTTCTGACGAACGTTTTCATATCGCCCGACGTTCGCTGTACGTGGCCAATAAACTAGAGACACGCACCGCATGGGAATCTGCCTATTCCTCGATATGCTCAGATGTTTGATCCCTCATCCTGTGTTCACACTCACTCTCCCAATATTCATCCCCTATCACTTGGCCAGTGCATGATCACGATGGTTCGGTGGCTATCATCACTCGTGACACATGCCATTCTTTCTATCCCCAGCATCCTCTGGTTTTCCTCTTCAGTATTATGGGCGTTATCGATGAATTCTCCGCAGTGCGACCCAGCCTACCCTAAAATGGCATGGAAACAGGAGGTTCCCCTCGTAACATTGTTTTTCAACTTCCCTCATGTCTGGTCCAGGCACCCATATTGAACAACCACCCGGCATGTTTTCCCCAACTGGAACCAGCGTTTCATCATCTCCATTCCTAGGAGATGATGATGGTGATGCTCCAATCCCTGAATTTGATCACCCTGATGCTTGGGTGCAACATGGAGGACATGTACAGTATCTCCAGTATATGAGCGTGAGTCTCCGTCAATGTCGCTCACTCCCCCCAACCCTCCCACTCCTCCATTTTCTGCTGAGCGCGGCGTGATCACGAGCACATGCTTACGGACTGTGTACGTCGGCATGTCGAGAAGCTTCTTGATAATAATATGCATCAACGTGCGTCTGCGCGAACCCAGAATAGGCTTGGGATTGGAGCGATCTGGAGAACTAGTTGGCCATGGGGCTTTGTGCATGATTGACGGTGATTATCTCCCGCATGGACATGGTCGTGTACTTTTTTCAATTAGACCGTCTTCCATGCCCAAAGGTTCTCGTCATTATTGTCATAGTCGATCCTAAGTAGGCTGTTCAACTGTCGCGTTTAGCCCTCATGAAGGTGATATGTTCGTCAAACTGAACCGACACTTTGGTACGCAGAAGTGCTCCGTGATGGTGTCCATTGTTCGTACCCGACCTATCGGCGAGAGGAGAGAAAAATGAGGGGTTATGGCCGCAAACGCAAATCGCAACGCAAAAACGCATGCAACGACTTTAAATTGCAATATACCTCAAAACGAATCGACAATATACTCGTGTTGGCCATATATCAGAGATGCCCATGCCACCCCTGAACCTTCGACTGCACCTGTATTCGGCAAGGCGGTGACATGCGCGGAGCCCTAGTCCACTGTCTTGGGATGGGCCTCGCTTGGAACCCAAACGATGTCGTCTTCTTCATCCTCACCTTCTCCCGCTTCGCTCCCACCAGGTGTCACATCTTCTTCACTAACCAACGTACCAGCCCAGCCACCTTCAATCTTCCTCTCCAATGTCGCAATCTTGGCTCCTCTTAATCTCAGGAACGAAATGACCTCATGGGGACGCCTGTAACCCTGTACCTCTACAGGACCCTGACCTTGCTCTTCCATATTTACTTTGACCTCATCAACCCACCCGAAACGCCTCGCTAGATGAGCGGACGCCACAACTTGCTTGTCTTCACCTGCATCATCCAGTGCAGCAAAGAAGCTCGCGAGGGCGCGCACAGCCTCGAATCGCGCGCGCAACACATGGCGCATGATCTGGCGGGACGCAGGGCGTTTCCGTTTGAGTACTACAGGTGGTTCGGTCGCCTGTGCAGGAAGGTCTGGGGTGGAAGACCGTTTTCTCCGCTCAATCCAAGGGCTCTCGGGTGGGATTAGAGGCGTGGTGTATTGGGAGAGCGCGGCGATGGAAAGATCCCAACGTTTGGGGGCCCACACGCCTACGAGGACACGCCACGCTGCGATGACGCGTTTGAAACTATGTAGTAGACAGGGTCCGTGTGCGTCAGTGGCTGATGCTTCCCTGGACGAACAAAAGGAACATGATGAATGTATGAAAAGAAACCCACTGGAGATAATTATCTGTCGCCACCATCAAAACATGGTCAACGTCATACACCATGCTGACGAGTCAAACGATCGACCCACCGTTAACCAGCCTCGTGTGATAATACGCAAATGCCCATACAGTTAGTCCCGCCACTAGCGCACCGTGGCTTGTAAAGCTCAGTACAGCCCACAGCACCCAGAATGCTGCGGGATAGATCAACGTTAGTAATAATAGCCCAATGACAACCTTGTTCTGTGCCTGGGCCTCCTCTTCGTGTTCAGAAAGGCCAGCTGCAAGTCGGCCCATGACGTACACGGGTAAATGGAGGATAAGCGGCAGGAGAAAGAAGGGGAGGCGAATGAGGGCCGCTAAGGTATCGCGGATGAGAACGGAGAGCGTCAGAAGTCGCGAAGGGAGCGGCGTCGGGTGAGTTGGAGACAAAGTTTCCGGGAGAGGAAGAGAGGACAAGACAGAGTTCGTAAGGTGCGTCGACTGAAGGAGCGAATAGTATTCCAGAAGGTGGCGGCGTACGGAACAGAAGTTCGGCGTTGCGTCCTTGGTCGAGAAAAGGTCAACGAGACTGATCACGAACGTGAGTAGATTGTGTGAATCGGGAGGCGGAGATCGGGGGTAACTCACGTCTGAGATATAGTCACAAATTCATTCAAATCGATTGAGCGTTCGTCTTCCCAAAGTAGATCTTGAGCCATTCGGGCGACATAAAGCGTGTCCCTACGTACAACGCCGTCGACTTCCTGGTTACACTCAATGTAGGGCGCGGCTTACCAGTCTGGGGCATTGATAGTTGTTTCTACGAGCTGCTGTTCGATTGCACGTGTGAGGCGCTTGACGGCGGCGCGAGCCGCACCTTCGACATCAGAAACGAATTGTTCTTTGTACCGTTCCATAGAGATCGGCGGACCAAATCTGCAATAAAATTGTTAAAAGAGGTGATCTATGGTCACAATGTCTTCTCACTCCATGATAACCTGTGATCATGGAGACTATTAGCAGCTGAGCACGCAACTTGCCGGCCTAGACCGTCGGGCTCGACACACTTACGTGGCTGCGATACTTGGATTTGTTTGTATACACAATTGCCGTGGGCACGATCTTGACTTCGGGCCCCTTGATTCCGTGGTCTGCGGCCCATTTTGTGTATTCTAGCGCCGCCCAAGCTGCACCGTCTTTGACCTGCATAATTCGAGGTTCGGTGTAAGAAGTCCCCTCGGGGAAAAGAGCGACGGCACCACCTCGAGCGAGGGCCTCGAACGTTCCGCGGAACAGCACCTGTCGGTCCTTGGACTTACGGTCCACAGGGATGTTTCCAGAAGAATAGAGAAGCCAAGCGAGGAACTTGTTGTTGAACAATGATGCTGCCAGATTTGAAGTTAGGTGTCAATGGATCGTACGACCAAGCTGAGGTCACTTCCGCACCTTTCGACCAGTAGTTCAAGATTCGCCGGTGAGGAAATGAAGTCGCTGTGGGCATTCATCGGTTCGTCGTATGATCAACAACGGCACGTAAAATGGACTGACATAAAACGGAAGGGTCGAGAATCATGTTATGGTGGGTCGCGGTACTGCATAAAGGAGACGCGTTAATATTAAGTTGAACGGAACCCAGGCTGGGCTCATGGTAACTCCTGGAGATATACTCGGAGTGTTCATTGAGCACCGCGAACGGGCCTCGGTAGAGTCTATTTTTCGTTGAGAAACTCACACGATGATTGGTCCCTCCATAGGAACGTTCTCTCCTCCTACGACGCGCACCTCCGTGAAGAAGGACCATACTGCCCACCCTGCCAACCGTCTGAGGACTTTGTGCAACGTCTGTGGATCTGATTCGGGCATGATAAACACCGTTGGGGTCGTTTGAATATGATTAGCGCAAAAAAATGGGGATAATATACAGCGACCTGGAGAGAAAGAGGACAAGTTGTAAAGGGCCAAGGATGCGATGACTGTAGCAGCCTGAGCGGCGCCAAGAAACGAGCCCTACTAAGACTTGTTTCACGGCAAAGGGGTCCAATTCGAGTAAACTCGCTTCCGAGTAGCCTTTAATTGATCACTGTGGTTTGCTTGCTACTACCACCACCACGGATAGCTAGATTTATCTACTACGGGGATACTTCTCGGCTCTCTTACTGTTGGGTCACCCTTCCTGGTGTCGCAGCACCAACCTCGTGATTTGGCAACAGGTCGCCGGAAAACCCCATTTGCAGTTGCCATGAGTCACGACGTCACCAAATCAACAATCAACTTATCAACAGCGTCCTTGCTGTATCAATTCAAATCACAAACCCAACCAGCTCTCCGTCGTCTATGGCCAGCTGCTCAAGTCACTTGCTACGGCCCCCTTTGAGATAACGAAAAAAAAAACTATACCACGACCCCTTGACGACGGCAATTAGTCTCCGTCATCATTTACCAGACAATTTTCATCGTTGCCAGGGGCTTTGGGCTTTCATTGAAGCTACCTTAACCCTGGTTAGACTGATCACGATATTGGCTTGATCCACCCCCTAGTCTCCGCCTCCACAGGCTGTCATCGATCCTCACGACATTCCTCACGCGGCATCTGCAACGCCGAGCATTGTGTCATGTGTATCATTGAATATTTGAATATTGAACCCCGTCTTGCAAGACCAGTTATACCTCAACTTATCAGCGGATTCCCATGCAGGCGGGGGACGACTGTTCGGGATCGATAACGTTGACAGCGCCAACTCAATCAACACCCTTATCCATCTCAAGAACGTCCTTATTTCGCTAAAACATTTTCGTAAGGTTCTCTCTTACGGACGGGTGACGTGGTCTAGTGAAAGGCTTGACAGTACGCGGATGACACGTCCACAAAGGCATTCGTTCAGGACTATCCTCAGTTTACAGAGGTTTGTATAAACACCTCCGGGAAATACCGTCCCATAAAGTCAAGATAATTCGGATGCTACAGCTCATCATTTCAGAAGACTGTTCTATTGACCCTAGGTTACCGAGCCAGGTATGACTTCTAGCGAATGATGCTCTTCCTTCCACTTGGCTTTGCTTATGTAAACGGATTCCTAGCGTCTATGTCCGCACCAACTGTGGTGAGTAACCAATTAAAGATGTGCTGATTATATTCCGCCTTAGACATGGAATTCGCGGGCGTAGTGTTTCAACCGTGCAAACCCTTTTTTTTCTATCCCATATGCATTGATATATAGTTATGCCTACTGACAGCCATGTTTCCCTAGATACAGCATATGTATTTGCTTTGTGTTTCCGCCCAATCACCACGGTCAAGATAAGTACTATCCAACTTGAATCGTCAACTCATCATCAATGTTTTAAGTCGCACTTCTCAAGGTACAGCCCTTCACCCTGAGAACCCACCGCAGACCCTTTTCTGGACACAATGTGTCGTTTATGACACAGAAATTCCACCCGTCTTCTTCGGTTCGTTTCACGATAACGCCATCGATCTTCCCAGATTCGTTCCAAACTTAGAACACGCCAACACTCATAACTGGTGTTGAAACGTGCCTGTCAAAGTCTGACCCTATCTCTCTGATACGCTCGCTCAACGTAAAAGTTCGATCGTGTCGGTTCTCCGAGGACTTTCAAGGTTCATCGTACATCCCATTGTGAACGTGGCCACAGAGCTTGGAATTTCATTGATGGTGGTACGATGCTCGATCGTGGTTGTCGGATGGAGCAACATGCGTGAGCGGTGTACCTGACTCAAACATTGTCCTCGGGTCATGTTGTAGTGCTGTTCTAATAGTGAGTGTGGACGTTGTGCGTGCACGAGGTCGAGGGCAGCATCCATCGTTCTACCAGGATCCATACACCCGGCAATTGATGATCGATGATCTGATAGATCCATTCATCGTCAAGATGTGGGTATGATGAAATTCAGAGTCAGATATTGCGTTGCCTCGTGTGTCCTATTTTCATTGTTGTGCACATGAACTCTCAGTGTCATCTTCAAATTCCAAAGCACCGACAGGACGTTGTTGACCTCTCATCAAGCTCTTTGGTCCCTCGAATAAATCCATGGGCCATGAATGAGTCCAGCTAACCCTGCGAATGAGTGCGCCGAGAGATATCACGACACATTCCCGCTGCCTCCCGGAACGCTGGAACCCGAATTGCGCTCCAGCCCGATCATGATCACGATTTGGGTATGAACGAGGAGTACATGAAATCGATCTCCTTAAGGCGAGGATCCGTGAGGAGATGTGTGCTAAAAATTCACTGGGAAGAACTTGATATATAGCTAAATATACAACAACCCATGTTAAGCATGTCAGACGTCCCGGCGATCTTTGCCCGACGACATTGACTCATTGACCAAACCGGACACAGAGAAGACACTTTGTGCACAGCCCAACACGCACCATGCGTCAGTCGAGAGGACTCTTTATTTCCATCAAACTTCTCCCAGCAGCTTTGTCATATACACACGGTTGGATCCGAGGCAATGGCTATGTCCCAAAACTCACCGTAAGCATGACTTGAACACGGTGGATGCCATCCGAGGCGATTAGTGAAACTCACGTTGTTGAAAGTAGACCCAGTGTGCGGGATTCACGCCAGTGGATGCTATGAACCGAGTCTTCTTTACTAAAGGAGGCTAGAGGGATGAACTGCATGGACTTACGAATGTTGGAGCTACCGTTCGGGTCCTCGCCTCCTTCGAGGCGTTTCACGTTCCTTGGCGGACCTGGCATTATTGGTTTAGGTTCTTTGTAGATAACAGATAATGATTACGAAAAAATATGAAACGCTACCACACCGCAGTTCCATGCATAGAAGGGAGTAAATTCCGACCTAGTTCAGTAAATTGCCAATATTCTGCACCACTACAAGCGTGCAAGTGAGATCGGATGTAGACTAGAAGTGGAGCAGGATGGCATACAAATGTCGATAACCAAGTTGAGTCGGAATCATCGTCGGAATACCGTCTGACAGGTGCCAGCATCAATAGATTGGATCGATGCCGAATAAGCAAGTGTGAAACTCACCGATCAAGTGTACGCCTATCCATCCTTGTCATCATAAAGAGAGGCGGTATCTGAGTGCAAGACTTACATCGATAAACGTGGTTGGTACCAATCACACGCTCTACCAGCTCGGCAAAGGGACGATCTCCGGTGCGAGGTTGACCTGATAACTCACAATTTGAATTATCATCCAAGAGAGGACGTTGCAAAGATATCTCACCAAAAGTGTATAGGGTGACACACCTCCCCGGAAACGTATGGCTAAAACCAACTGATGCTATGCTCGCAATAGATCCCTGTTACGTCAAAGGCTCAAAACGTGCTGCTCAAATTCATAGAAGCCACAAATCGGTTTACCCCCAGTGAATGACCTGTGTCAATGAGCACCCATGACACCAGGACAAGAGCGATGGGGCTACTTTACCGCACACGACAATATTGTATGACGGAAACGCTCGTAATTGGTGTTCGAGTTTATCTAGAACCGTTTGCGCGACGCTGTTATATGCAAGGAGGAAGCCGACGTGAACGCGCGGTCCGGCCGAGCGTGCAACCGAGGATGGATCCGATGGAGGGAGTCCATGCCCTTGCAAAGGTACGAGCATGACAGAAGTGTCTGCGTTCCGAAGTTCGAGTGAGCGGTTATTGACTCGGAGATGCGAGCAGACGTCGAGGATGGTACGTACCAAGAAGGATGCTGGTGACATCTGTCGTCCCCCTGAACGCGACGACGAGTTCTTCCCGTTTGTCATCCCTGGCGATAAACCCTCTTGTTGAGGTGACAATATTCTGGAACTGATAAGTGAAGTATCAGTCCGATTACCCCTCTTCGCGTTGAGCTTCGATTGGTAGTGACCATGATGTCGCCAGGTCACTGTGTTCGCACTGACCTGAGCTATGAGGGTATTCCCCATCGGACGAGGACACAGCACCTGGTAAGCACCAGATGCATACTTCGTGTACCGAACAAGGTTATCATAGGTTCGTTGATCGACTCCAACGGAGGGGTCACCGGAGCGGGGAAATCGTGGCAGTCGTGGCCACCCTGTGACTGTTTCGGCCGTTTCATCATTGGCAGTTGGCGTAACATGAACCTCGTTAATCTCGCTCATGAGTACTACAGAGTATTCGACGTGCCCAAGGCCAGAGTGCGAGTAGAACAGAAGAAACTATATACGGTGTCGGAACTTGGCCCCGTACCGCCGTGCGTGACCTTTTTGACAATGACGTTAAATATCAAATCCAGCCGCATACCTAATAGAGTCAAGGAGAATGTCGTTGTAGTCGCCTCCAGCCTCCCAAATTGCAAATCCTCTAAGACCAGTCTGCTTGATGTAGTCGCCCTTGACGGCAAACGATTGAGCATTATCGAATGAAACCATGACCTCGGACGTTTCGTTATAAACATACGGCTGAAATAAGATTGTCAGATCGAAAGCACGATAGTATCCAATATCAAGGTCACTCAACAGTTTGACTGCAATTGTCGTAACGGTAGTAGATACCTGGCGCTGGCTTTCCTTCTGTGGTCAGGAAGCCGCCATCAATAAGACCCCACAAGCGGAAGGTACCACCAGGTCCCTCGTAAACTCCACAAGCATCAATACTACCAGTATCATCCCATGCATCGCCAAGCGGCTGATTCGAAGCATTGAACTTCGGGTATGCAACAAGTTCAGTCGAGGAGCCATTAACGAACGCGTCGTAAGGTGGGACGCTGAAGGAATGACCATAAGCAGCGACACCGAGCACGATCTGGTTGACCGGTATTCCAGCGGCAGTCCACGCCTTGACAGCGGAAACCGCAGATCCATCCTGATCAGCAGGAGGAGCACATGTGTCGTTCAAAGGAGCGTCAGGTCCGACTGCCGATGACCACCCGCCCCAAATGTCATAGTTCATGATGGAAATGTAGTCGAGGACTTCAGCAAAGCCGGATACGTTCATGGAAGGGTTACCAGACGCATCACGGAACGGGATGATCGAGGTCGCGGCAGAGAGCGTCAATTTGGCCCCGACAGGATTCGCGCGGAGCTCTTGGAGGAAGGAAAGGAAGTTCTGTGTATCGTTAGCGCTGATCGTGTTGCAACCAATGCCTTGTTGGTTCGGATATTCCCAGCTGGCAGGTGCGCACTCAGTGCTCGTCAACTGAGAGAAACTACTAAAACTTACTCAAAGTTGATGCCATCTAGGTCATATTGTTCTGCGAAATCCGCGACAGTCTGCACGAAAGCGGTACGATTTTCTGGGGTTGCTGCGTTGGATGAAAACCAGAGGCCGCCACCCCAACCTCCGATTGCAACATGCGCAGCAACACCCTTAAGTGTCGCAAGTAAGTAATTATTTCAGCACTAAACACATAGACTGACGTGTTCATGTGCTTCACAGACAAATTCGGGGAGGAGTGATGGATCTGATCCATTCAAGGTAAGACTGTTGACACTCGGGGTCGTGACACTATCCGGGAATAATCAACTGCTTCCTCAACGTCAGAACTGATAAGGTCAAGCAGGCTTACGCGAAAGAGTATATCAGTGTATTGTACTTGTCCCAACTGACGTTTGAGAGTGGGAACCCTTCCGTGGCATGAAAGCCTGCGTACCAGGCAGCGGCGACAGGCTCGTTTGTACCAGACGTCGTTACGAGGGAAGTCACCCCCTGGAGGACAGACAACACTGTCAGAGAGAGCACTGCAATAGACATCACTGTGATTCCAAAAGCTAAACCGAGTGCAGTGTACACCTCCTGCCACTGGCGGGGTTCCCCCCTACTTATACTGGAGTGGTTTCGGTTCAGCGCTCATTAATTGCACCCTGGGCATCATGAGGCGAACAGCAGAAATGATCAGTTATGTCGGCTCCAAGTTTCCACACTTACGAGAGGTTTAAATTACGTGTGGTGAATCGCATTGGTGGGATGCAAATAACTGTGGCGCCACTGGCAGGACCCCCTTCCTGTACTGAGCTTTCAAATCGAGGTTTCGGCTCATTATTCACATAGCCTTAGAAGCCATATGCCATGACCGCAGAACTTGTCGGCCTGATATTGGTCGAGGTGGAACGACCACATGCTATACCGTGTCTTGTGATCAGATGCAACTATGTCTGGGTTGAAACCTTGGGAACTTGTCTTGTCAGCTGGCATGGTTTCTTGTTGGCCGATGCTTGGGAAACTTGATGCCACATAGGTCCCGAGCCATAGGTAGAAACGGGTCAAGTATGGAAAACTATCTTCGGAGCTTGATGGGAGAATCGCGAATCAGTATGATGACAGTGTCTCACAGGGTACTTATATGTCAATCGAAAAGTTTGGAATCGACTCCTGTCGATCCAAGCGATAAGTTAACCAACTGTTAATGGAGGTAGTCCTCTAAATGGGAAGTAGGTTACACAGCAAGTACTGGTGGTGCGTTGACTACTGTATAAAAGAAAGTTTCAAGAAGCACTCTAAAGGTAAGGAAACCTTGAAAGAGGGGTAAAAGCGTCCGAATTGATTAAGATTCTAGTAGTATATGTAAAACGAATGACTAGAACAAGATCACCAGTGCCTCTTCAAGTTGTAACTGTGTCTAGTCTTAAATTTTTTGGAGACTTGTGGGGTGTCAAACCCAGCCGCGCGCCTAATGGAGTCGAGAAGAATATCGCGGAAGTCACCTCCAGCTTCCCAAATTGCAAACCCTCTAAGACCAGTCTCCTTGATGTAGCCGCCCTTGGCAGCAAACGATCGAGCATCATCGAATGAAATCATGACCTCGGACGTTTCGTTATAAACATACGGCTGAAATAAGATTGTCAGATCGAAAGCACGATAACATCCAAATATCAGGGTCACTCAACAGTTTGACTGCAATTGTCGTAACGGTACCAGATACCTGGCGCCGGGTGGCCTTTCGTGGTCAGGAAACCGTCATTAACGAGAGCCCACAAGCGGAAGGTACCACCAGGTCCTTGGTAAACACCGCACACATCAGCACTGCCAGTATCATCCCATGCGTCGCCGAGGGGCTGATTCGAAGCGTTGAACTTCGGGTATGCAACAAGTCCAGTCGAGGAGCCATTAACGAACGCGTCGTAAGGTGGGACGCTGAAGGAATGACCATAAGCAGCGACATTGAGTACAATTTGGTCGAGTGGTATTCCAGCGGTAGTCCACGCCTTGACAGCGGAAACCGCAGATCCAACCTGGTCAGCAGGAGGAGCACATGTGTCGTTCAAAGGAGAGTTAGGTCCGACTGTTGACGACCACCCGCCCCAAATGTCATAGTCCATGATGGAAATGTAATCGAGGACCTCAGCGAAGCCGGATACGTTCGTGGAGGGGCTGCCAGATGCGTCACTGAACGGAGTGATGCTGGTCGCGGCGGAAAGCGTCAATTTGGCCCCGACAGGATTCGCGCGGAGCTCTTGGAGGAAGGAAAGGAAGTTCTGGGTATCATTAGCACTAATTATGTTGCAGCCTATGCCTTGTTGGTTCGGATATTCCCAGCTGGCAGGTGCGCACTTAGTGCTCGCAACTGAGAGAAGCTACTAAAGCTTACTCAAAGTTGATACCATCTAGGTCATATTGTTCTGCGAAATCCGCGACAGTCTGCACGAAAGCGGTACGGTTTTCCGGGGTTGCTACGTTGGATGAAAACCAGCGGCTGCCACCCCAACCTCCGATTGCAACATGCGCAGCAACACCCTTAAGTGTCGCAAGTAAGTAGTTGTTTCAGCACTAAGCACATAGACTGACGTGTTCATGTGCTTCACAGACAAATTCGGGGAGGAGTGATGGATCTGATCCGTCCAAGGTAAGATTGTTGACGCTCGGGGTCGTGGCACTATCCGGGAATAATCAGCTGCTTCCTCAACGTCAGAAATGGTAAGGCTGAGCAGGCTTACGCGAAAGAGTATATCAGTGTATTGTACTTGTCCCAACTGACGTTTGAGAGTGGGAATTCCGGGGCATGCCAGCTTGCGTAGTAGCTAGCGGCGACAGGCTCATTTTTACCCGAGGTCGGTGTGAGAGAAGTCGCCCGTTGAAGAACAGAGAGTACTGTCAGGGAAAGTACTGCAAAAGACATCGCTGATCGCTCGATTCAAAGAGCTAAGACAAGTGCAGTGTGCCCCTCTCAATCTTGCCACCAGCAGGATCATCTACTTATACTTCGCTCTCATCAAGTTTCAGCTCATCTGAAGAGGTCCTCCCAACCTCTGGTCGCGACAGTAACACCGCTGTTCCTACGAAAAAGGCACGTTTCAACATCGAGATATAAACTCACGTGTGGATATGTTTCACAGAAAATTCAGGAAGGGGTCTCATACGTTCGATCGGGTGTCGTCCCAACTTCCTAGGCGATGAGACTGCAGCAACACCGTTATTACTTGGAGTAAGGGAACGTTTCAGCACTGGTATATAAACCCGCATGTGCATACTCTTGGCGAGCAGATCCGAGGTGTGGCCGGCCAGATCCGTTCAAATTCCACCCAACATCCGGCTGCGACGTGTAGCGACACCGTTACTACCCCGAGTGAGGGAACGTTTCGGTATCGAGATTGAAATATACGAGCACCAACACCATTTTTACTACGAGAAAGGGTGCGTTTCAGCATTGAGATATACACGCACGTGTGCATGTGCAGATGCAGGACGGAGCGGTGCGTCTGATGCTCGTAGAAAGCTTATGGACAGCTCTACCAAACCGGGATTGTGATTCTGTGTTGAAATAGTCAGCTTGCTACCCATAGTCAGAACCAACGAGGTCAAGCAGGCTTACACAGTAGGGAAGATCAAGATGCTAAACTTTTCCCAACTAATGGCTGAGGGTAGGAACACTTGCCGTGGCGCGCCAACCTGTGCACCTCCCAGTGCTCGTAGTACTTCTCCCTAAATATACGGAGCTGAGACAACAAACTCTCAGGTAAGGCTTCGGCGTAGACTGCGCGCCTTAACAGCAAGAAGCATACAGCAATCAGACACTGTAGCTGGAGGGATCGTCGCGTGCCACAATCTAGGTTAGCGTTCCTTGATGAAGAGCGAGCGGATGCTATCACGTGTAGGGAATCTGAGTCTCTCTAAACCTTGCAGGTTTGTTGGTCGATGATTGAGAACGTACGTCCTGCGCGGTAAACTGGCGTTCAAAGTGCGCTCTCGATCATGTCAACGGAAACCACTACTTTCGTACCATGTTATCGAGGAGTCTTAGACAGACATCGACACCCATCGCTCAATTTGATCTAGTGGACGTGGTCGCAAGTTGTGTGTGCGCGATCCAAGCAGCGTGAAGTCGCTGTACGATGTTTGATTTGCAATGTTAGCAGGAAGATCGGTGATCACTAATATGTACAAATGAAGGCTAATTGCGTGTGGAAAGATCACGTGCCATCAGCGCACGGACCAACGCAAAAATCTATATAGTCCGCGTTTCGACTTTTTGAATCCTCAGAACATACTCAGCTAGGATCTATTTTATAGAAACTAACTCGAGTCTCGCATGTTTACACATGCCACATCCTTCAAATTCATTCGATGACATCCGCGCTCGCTCGTTCGACAGAGAACATGGACTCTACTTGGTGGAGATCTCGAGGACGTTTGGTTCTGTGCTTTGCCGGGCTGTTTGCAGTTCGGTGAGTCGGGGCCAGCGAGCTGAGCGTCTGTCTGATGGATTTTCGCTAGATAGCTGATAGTTGATGAATGTAATGAATATAAGTTTTCATCTTCATGATTCAGAAGTGTATTTGAATTACTCTAATAGTGATGCAAGTGTTGTTTTCTGAATTGTGGTTGGTAGGTCCTATCCAAGTAAGAGATGCTGAAAAAACACTGAAAGTATTATCATCATCGGCTGTGTATCGCGTCAGACGAAAATGCATCCCACATAGTGACAAAGAATAGTATACATGGTGGCCCGCAGACAGAATTTGTGCCGCAAGACATGAATCACTAGTCACCTCTGACGTTTGCATTTACTCTATGGAATCATGTTCCTCATTTAGCCAGGACCCGTTCGAGAGATGCCTTGCTAATGTGTGGCCGGGGGGTGATGCGACAAGGGAAGGTCAATGGATGGCTAGGAAAGGGATCAGTGTCACAACCGAGATCGAGGATCCATAAATGCAATTCACTGAGTTATTCCGTTTGTATATTCTGCTTCGAATGTGATATCTTTCCCCTCCGCATCTCTGGCAAGATTGAAATCGAGCGTCGCTAACATTGTCACCATAGCACACCAGACGGACGCATAGGCAGCATGTCGACCTGATGACGATGAATATGTGCATCACCGCCGCTGGATCAATGTGTGGTACATAGTTGCTTACCTGGACACATTCTCCTCCCAAAGCCAAAAACGAAGTCGGGTTTGTCGTCAGTTAACATCCCTTCTGCATCTAAAAACCTCTCGGGGAAGAACGTCTCTGCATCGGGGTATCGACTTTCATCGCGGGTCATTGCCCTGAGGAAATTATAAGCAGTTCTGCCATGGCGATCGAAAGGACATCGGTGGCATACCAAATGTTTCCAAAGACGGTCGCCCCTGTCAAATAGATGTCATTATGAGCGATCTCGTGAATATGTCTAAAATACCTTTGGGAATGTAGAAACCGTTGTAGATGTCGCTGCTTGTAGTGGCATGTGGAATACCTTCAAGAACATCAGTAAAGTTGTTTGGAAGATCGAGTTCATGGCCGCACCAAGAGGAGCTGGTGGTTGCCATCTCAATGTTTCGCGCAGTATCGCGTCGACGTATGGCAAGGACGATCTATCATGAAACTCGGGTAATCTATCGGTCCCCACGATAGTGTCGATTTCCGCCTGTGCGCGTTTCCAGATGCGAGGGTTCTCAACCATTGCAAGCGTGAACGTCATCATGGATGAGCTTGTCTGCGGGCTCTGTAAGTGTTGCATTTGTCTCCCAGGACGCACCACGCACCGTCTCCACAGAACCTACGACCAAGCAATTAACTTGACCATTGACAATTCACATGCCTGGAACCTACCTAAGAAAGCAGTCGAGGAGGCTTGTTTAAGAGCCCTTTCATATACCAAACGGTATGAATCATCGAACTTCTCCATGTGTGTAATGTGTTTCGATACCATTGAGGGGTTGACATCTTCCTTGGATTCCTAAAACAATACCAAGCCATTCCCAGCTTGTTCACAATCAAGGCGGACGAGACTTGCCATTCGCTTCTGGACGTACTGGTACGGTTTCTCGACCATCTTGACACCCCACTCACGGGCCACTCTTGCTTCACGTTTGATCCAAGACCCAGGAAGCCACTCAGGTATGTGAAGCACTTCCAAAACGGTGTCAAATGAAGTTGTGCTTCAAGTGTATCCAAAGTTACTCACAAAATGGGAATGTCTTGAGGAGGAATGCTTTCTCTGAGATCAATGCCGGGAATGAAGCTTCGATGAAGTTGTTGGTAATCGAGACCATCTGGTCATTCCGAGGGCTTGGATCGTAGTCATATACAGAACACATCGTGACCGTGGCAGCATACCTGCGGGACTCTGAGATTCCTCAAAGATAACTCAAATTAAACGAAATGTCCTTACGTCGAGTAGTGAGATGCGTAGTCGTTGGGATTGTCCATCACACTTAAGATTAACTGGCGTGCTTTGCGGAGTTGCATCGGATGAAAGCTGACAGCGGCGTCGGCGTTGAACGTCTGATGGAACATTCTACGGCACAACCTCCAATGTTCACCGTATTGCGCGAAAGCAAAGTTGGAATCATGTCCATACCTGTAGGTGCATTCGTCAGTGTCGGGTCTGACTCACCACATGGCACTTCGTTGCGTCGGAATTAGAGAGGGATTTACTCACGGGTCAATTGTCGCTATGACAGGACGATTAGAGTATATCTGCGAGCGTTTCTCGAGCAGCTCCGTTGTAACCGAGGGGGAGTTCAGGATCACGACGTCTGTGTCCAAAAGCCGGATGTACATTATATCACCTAAGAATTGTCAGAGTCACGCGTTCCTACTTTGCACTACTGCACTTACCATACCTCGCCCGCCATTCTGTATAAGTCCTGTAGGGTTCCCCAATATTGACAGAGAGAACACTTCCCAAGAATGGTAAAGGGGTGGGGCCAGGGGGGAGAGGATATCCCCTCCTTTCGATGCGATTCTGAATGAGCCGCCGAATCATGTCCACAGACACAACCGCAAGCGGAACGAGTGTTGCAAGCTGAGTAGTTGAAATGGTCCACTCCATCCTTGTAGTGGGGACCGTATGATTCAACGACAATCCCTCCCCACAAGGACACCATCTTATATCCATCAGGACATTCGGTTCAGCAGCTTGACATCGGCTAATTCCTGACAGAAAGAATGGCTCGCGAATAGAAGAGTGGGGAAGTTTCCTTGCGTAACCTCACTGTTGTAATCTGCCATGTTCGGCCTTCTGTTGATCAAACTCAGTTCAATCAAAGGCGTAGTTTTGAAGTACACACCTTAGTGAATATGTCTATTGCGATGCAAATTTCACAAAACAACATATTCTCGACACTCGAGAGACCTTAGAGACCCACAAGAATTACAGGAAGTGTAGGATGGTGTTCGAGCTCCTCTTCGTTCTCAGTTGTCTTGTCAACTCCTGAGTCCCTCGGAGACACTGCGTTTATTGTCATCGATGCTGAATTGCCTGTGTTCGTCTGCATGTTTCTGAACCCAACAAGTATGGTTGGATTTACTGATTTCTTCACACTACTAAAGTGGGAAGGACAGTAGCACCACCGCGGACGTAGTAGAACATTAACTTTCGCCAGTGGTGCTTATCGATGGGATGGTCGTTGGCTAGGACAGGAATCCATGCTGGCTAGTTCCGGCATAGTACCACATGGGAACAAGCAAACGCTGGTGGGAACCCGAATAGGTCCTAACCTTTTCTGACTTGCCAATGGACGTCTCCTGCCGCTTTTCCGCCGATCTTCTGTTCTCTGAGTGGCTGTGGCTGTGTGATCTTGATTGTGACTTTCACGTGACCGCGTTTTGGTTCGTGTTTGAGAACTGCCCCGCGATCCGAAAAGTTCAAGTTCACACCGAGCAACTGCAAGATGCTCAGTGCACGGCCAGCTGGTCTGCCTCTCGATACCGACAGGGGCATCTCGACCTTGAAAACACCAGGTCGTGCACTCACCAAGATGCGGAATGTCCTGCAAGAAAATACAATTCGTAATGCCCCCATGTCCGTCATAGGCAAGGGGAGGAAGGCGGTCCAGAATACGCCGCTTCAGTCAAAGACCCTGCGTAAGTACATCTTCATACCGTTCCCATCGTACTTGACGTCCACCAACAGAAGCAGACCGCGTGTTGAAAGACCCCCCTGGCAAGCAGGTTGGTCCTTCTAAGCTGAAGGACACACCTGCTATTCGCCCCCTCGGCGATAAGACCCCTTTTCCAAATCGTACTTCCAACCAGCTATCTGCCACCGGCGCAAAGATCGCCAAACCCGCCTTACTTGACGGGTCACTTCGTCCCAGCTCTGCACGTAAACATGATCGCTTGCCTCGCAGCGCAAGCAAAGCTTTTGAGACTCCCGTCACTGACGGTAAACACTGGGACGTGAGCGACATTGAAATCGAAGTCGATACACCTGTCGCAAACCAATCGATTGAAGAGGAAAGTTATGATGAAATTGAGTACATGCCACCAAAGGTCGAGGGTAAGCGTTTGTAATTTAATCCGGCGTCCTTGTGAGTTCACTACGGGACAGACATTCCGTACGAGCCTCCCTTTGAAATGCCAAATTACAGGGAGGTCGGCAAAACCCTGATGGCCCTCATACGCTCGTACACCCTGGAGGACGACCCCCCGAGCACCAACGTAACTTTCACCGCCGATGCGTCTGAAAGCAACTTTTTCGTGGCGCCGACCCTACCGCAACAAGAAATTGGTGAGTGTCCACATACTGCCTCTCACTTTTTATTTGACGCTCTTTGGATCACCACAGAAGACGACAGTCCTTTTGCGCGGGCTAAACCTGAGCCAGGAGCCAAACCTCAACCCTCGCCGACCCCGAAGCAGAAATCCGCCGTAATCAGCAAGCCCGCCCCACGCCCAGTAGCACAACGAACCACGTCGGGAACCCGCACGATTATCCCGGCAAATTCTCGAGTATCACCCCCTGTTCGACGACTACCCACTACGTCGACCGCTCGCCCCCCAGCGACCGCGGCACGAACGTCGTCTTCTCAGCCCGTGACCCGCGCACCCACGTCTCAATCAACGTTGCGCGCACCCGCCTCGAGAGCTACAACGCGAGCACCTTCGGTCGTGCGCTCGACGCCATTGGTGCGCGCGGGCACCGTTCAGCCTTCCCGTGCGACATCCATCTCACGGACTACAATAAAGCCTCCAGCGCGGCCCACTGCGCCGACCGCACCCGCCAAGGGTAAAACAGCTACAATCCAACCCAATGTCACTCCTGCCGCGAGGAACGCTGCCCCGCTTGTAAACGCCCCGCCGAACACTGGACGACCAAGGTCCGGAACGATCACCAAGGCGGCGTTCGAGTCTAACACGCACGTGGTCGTCCACATCAGAAACAACAGTTTGGAAGACGTGAAGAAGGACCTCGAGGGTTTGATCGTGTTTGAAGACGCGTTTGATGAGGACGACGGGTTCCGATTTGACGTGTGAGGGTGTGTGTGCATCGGGATTAGGGTTTCGTGTTCGATTTATGGCCAAGGTGTGAATATACGAGCGAGGCCGATTAGTTTTGATAGCATTTTTCGATAGCATTTGTGCACGTAGGATGTGATGCAGTATGATAGCATGTGGTAGGTTCCCACTCAAACTCAAACTCGTAAATGTGTCCTGTTGTAGTCTACGGCGTAGTTATGTAACGGCGTGGGCGAAAGAATCGAATTGTGGTCTCAGGTTCACGCTGCGCTGGTTCAGCTATTCAGGCACGGCCTGAAGCTTCAAGTACTCATGATAGCTAGGCAACTTTTGCAATAATCATGGGATACCGATTCTTGACCTGGGCAGTTGATCACACCAAACATCTCGGAGATATTTCTGCGCCTAGTGGCAAAGTCGAACACGGAAATGAAGCCAAGCTCAACTTCAAACGGAACACTACTTCCGAACTAAATATAAACCGGGAGATCCTCTACGACCAGCTCCGCTGCTTCAGCTCCCCTGTTCCTCTTCTCTATCAGTGTTATTGCATAGATATCTTCAAGCTTTGCTCGCTGCCTGAAAACACAAAATCGATCATCGAGCTCGAGCCATGTGTAGTACTTGCCTCCACCCATTCAAAAGCCTGAGGTAGCATTTATATCAATGGCCTCACACATCGTGACTCATCAGACCTTCGAATGTCCCCTTGAGGTGGTCGTCTTTCGGTCATCGACTTTAACTTCACCCTTTTTGTCAACGGCGTGGGGAACAGATCCCGCGGTGGTGGCCAACGACTACGATGCCGTTCGTGCCAAACTGCGAATGGTAGCTGCCGCCACCAGGATTCTCCACTATGCACATGCATTTCATCCTATGCAACAAGAGGACTATGGATTACTAGATCTGATGAGAACTTAGAAGCGTAGGACTACTGCGTCATACCACGTGATGTATCATTCGTGAGACCTCCTTACGTGAAAGGGGAAGACCAACCACAGCACGAAACAAAGGAAAGAAAAAAAGGGCCATGAAAGACGACACCTTTGACATAGAGGTGGTGGCCAATACCGACCCCTCCTCTCCCTATGATTTCGAATCCGTCACTCTTATTATCAAGTCACAGGATACCAATGCCAATGCGCCGGACATAGGAACCGGGTATGCTGTGCGAAGGCATACTCAACAAAGACCTCGGGGTACAACTGTTGCCCCACGGCGAGAGTCCATTGTGGGACAGAAGAGTACTACGGGTCAGCCGGATGTGCATGCACAGGCATCAAGGCTATTAAGTTGGCTTGAAGATCTAGCCACTCTGTGCGAGAGTGATAACACAGTCTTGCATCCTCAGGTATGTCTCAAGCTCTTGCACTATAATATAGTAGCACATGTGCACCAAGCAGCCAATATTCATATATTCAATTAGGTGGTCGAGGGCATGAAAGTAATAAGGCAACTTGCATACCACCTGGATGAGCTTGCACACATCAAGGAGCAACTAAAAAAAGTAAGCACCACATGCCTGGCGGCTGTGATATATCTGGATGACGAAATAATAACAATCGTCTTCCCTTTCAGAGTGATCTGAACAAGACATTGGAGAAGTTAGGTCGGTACTTTGCCGATTTGCGCGACAGAAAGGTGGAGGTAGACAATGGCACAAAGGATGGAGTAGTGCTGCTAATGTCAACGTTGTATGATAGATAGTCCTTTATTACCATTGTATGTGTAGAGGATATGTCCCTTAGCTAGGACAAATAGAATATATTTAGTAATCGTCGCAGAGGTCAGACGTCTGAACGTCAATTTTTTATATATCGTGTTTCGACTCTACTGTCTCGTTGGTTCCTTCCCCCATCCATCACCCATAATCAGTCTCATTCACATTCAAAGATCTCTCGTCATTCATCGAGATGAGCGCCCGACAGGCCTTCGTACCACGTGCGCCGTCTTGTGCGCCATCGTCCGAACCCCATCCACACCCGACGGATGCGCGCGCGCAAGACGGGGATAGGGACATGTTTGTCAACGGGAACGGCAAAGCGCGATCGATCTCCGCCTTCTTTGGCCAGAAGCGAGGCGCCGGAACCGACACCACGTCGCAAGGAGATGGACCAACACAAGGACCGGGTCTTGGACGAGCGAATTCGAGTA
>JBBPQP010000086.1:0-54018 GCA_038092555.1 Boletus subgraveolens
GCTGTCAATGACGACTTTTATGTAGGTCACAGGGGTTGCATATTAGGCCATGTACTGATGGCAAACATAGGAGGATCTCACCCCAGTGACTACGAAGAAGGTGCTTGATGCATTTGCAAAAGGTGAAAAACCCAAGCCTGGGCCACAGAGCGGGCGGCATACTAGTGAAAATTCTGCCGGATTGACTGCATTGACGTCCAAGGTTTGTCAAAGTCTCGGTGTGGATCTAATTCACTCATTCGTTGTTCGCAGCCATATGGTCCAGGAGAGTTCTGTACCCCCGAGTTTAGTTAGACATTCTCAATCCACACCATGATCTCTTGGGGGTAATGGATGCAGTCCAGTGTGAAAATTGAGATTAACGAAACCCGGTTAATGGGATAGTAAGTGGAACCAAGGCAACAAAGATGTCAGTCATCCCCCTCCCCGTCATCAAATTCGCTTGCACCATGACCACCCTCCGCCAGCCTCTCAATTATATATCTGTGCCAGGCAAAATAAGATATCGGAGCTCACGCAGTATTATCACATACTCACTCCACCTCTTCTTTCAGATCGTCGCAGTAGGTATCTGTCCACGTTAAGTAAGATAGCCTGCCTACCTTGAGGCACACTCACCAAGGGGCAAATCCTGCGAGTCATAACCTGTCGATCCGCGCCGGTTAAATAATAAGATAAAAGAAAATATCTGGAATATCCTCACCGAAAGGCATTTCAATTTCGTCCGCGATTCCTTCGATCCCCATCAGTGTGAATGCGACTACAGTAACGATTGGAATTGTCCTCCAGCCCAAGTCGTTCATGAGAGTGAGAGGTAGGGCAAACAGGTACAACGTCACACATTGTTTGAGGTGAATACTATCTACAGATGTGTGATTGATTAGATCAAAATGTGGCAGGACATGATGCAAGAAACCTACAGGAAGAAGGAATGGGCGAATTGGCAATCCGTTCCATACACGTCATCTGATCGACCATAGACTGAACCCTGCCGAGGTGTCTTCAGCATACAACAAATCAACGGAGGAGAGTAACTTACAATCCATTAATCGCATTAGTCCCTTGACCATAGAAGTATGTTTAAGCCCGGTGCGCGCAGAGCCAAGCACTAGTCTTACCTGCAGGACCAACTGTCTCCAGCAAACCTTCCCGTTTGAACCTAAATATGGCGTTCGTAATGTCATGGGCGATGCTAGGAGCAAATTAATGAACCAGGCATGAAGGAGGCAACAACTTCTTAGAATACAAACATTAAGGGAAGCGGCATCGATATGTGATCAGCATATGGATGGAACTCGACAGTTTGGTGAGAGTCGCTGAGAAGAGGCGTGGCGGGACCAGGAGTATGTGCTTGCAGATCTTTGTTCTTCTTGCTGCGTTTCCGCTTAACCCTCTTTGTAGCATCCACGGGACGCCTGTCACTAATGCTGGCGTCTGAAGTAGAACCTTGCATCGCTGCATAAGGCAATACGGAAGGGTGGCTGTGATTTGTGGTATAGCCTAAATCACCGTGTAAAGAGAAGTGAGGTGGCAGAACTCCGGCCAGGTCACCGTAATCCGCTCCATCTTCTCCACGAAGGTAGTGCTTCACTGCATAGACAAAGCCAAGACAATACCGCAGTGTCTCGATCTTCTGACGTTTGACCTCAGCGTGAGTGAGCTGCGAATTTGGAAACCTGGCTTGAGTGTTGGTCGCGCCGTCCTCATTAGGAGGAAGGGCAACGTGGGCCCAGATCATGCGAGACAGATTGCGAACCTAAGGGTGTATTGGTATGAGATGGAGATACATGTGGCACGAAATATCGTACGTTAGCTGTGAGAGTTGAAAAACTTTTCCTGCCTTCCCAGTAACGATCGTAAGAAGTGCTATGAGTGAATTAGAGTTCTTCACGTTGTCGATCAATGCACCTCCAACTGTTAGACATACCCATTTCTGGTGCAGGTCACGTTTAATCCTCTATGACAGGCGATAGGCAGGCGAGAAATGCCGTGACTCACCTGAATACCAGAATGAGGCCAACCTTTCGAGCAAATCAGTCTACGAGAATGGTATTTGGCCACAAATAGCCTGCTCACCACGACGGAAAGTAAAGGGACCACTGAATTGGTGAGCTCGATGCTATTGCCCTGCGACCGTGCAAACGCAATTACCACAGAGAAAACCGTAACCGTGAAGACGGGACCGAAAATACGGGGTATAATCTACATGTCTGCCTTAACGCATGAAAATGCCAATATTGTGGGGTACTCGACGCACACTGCCTTTCACCCGCAGGACGTCCGGTAACCAGGAGTACTGGAGTGATTATTCAGGGTATGAACATTGACGACTCACAAACGTGGGCCAAGCAAGGAAATAGACTGACCTTTCGCAACTGCTGCCTTTTGATTCTTGGGGACTGCCACCATCGAAGGACCGTCATCGTCAAGGTTTAGCCCATTTGAGCCTCTCAGTGGATGGATGCCCTACCTTCAGCGAGGCCAGAGCGAGCCTTGCATTTTTGCGAGGTTCCATCGTTGCTTGCAAGAAACTAGAAGAAGATTAGAGTCTTGCAAGGCCCACTTCCACTGAAACCTCCAATGAGAGTGCAGGTGTACTAGTGGTCAAAGACAGTGAAGACAGTGAAGACGGGTGCTGTAACAGCTACACCACGCGGATACAGTCTACAATTAGGCTCTACTACACGAGTACTAAACACGCCCATACAATTACTACGAGTCCTCGTAAATGTTATGCGAATCGGGCCTAAAGCTACAGTATACTCTAAACAGGACATGCGAGGATGACATAAAAACCGTAAAACACTGATACAAGGTATTATTATCGAGACGTTTGGGCCGAAATTGTCGTGAGCGACTGTCGATTGATAATCTAGGGAGGAAGGCTCGGAGCTGGTGTATGGCCGTCGGAGCGAATCTTGGAGTGAATGTATGAAATTGGGTATACGGGTGTAGGTCTGATCACGAGAGGTGACGCAAGGTTTTCGGATGATTCTGGTACGGCCCGTCCAAGGAAATCAATCGCATTCTCGTTTGAAACGTTCTCTAACACGGTCGCAGGACTGGTAGCCGCATACGGGTAAGAAACCCCTCTAGGAAGTCGTAATACTTCGCTTTCAGACGGAGAGCCGTGGGATCCAGGGGAGTCGGCCCTCATTTCCGGATCTGTGAGATTGTAGTGGTACATTGCCGGAGGATACCGAAGGCGGACCTCGCCAAAGGTGTCTTCTCGGGAGCCAAGAGGTATACTATCGGAATTTTGCGGCCACATCCAGTCAGATGCGACGCCGGGTTCAAATCGTTGTTTTTCTGGCGGGATCAATTGAGGATGGAACGGTGTATGAGATGCTTGTTGGGCCGGGGCGAGCAGAGAATTGCAGGAAATACTATCCATTAAGCCATCGTGAGAAATCCACTGATGTGTCGGTTGGAATCCAGGAGAGTGAACTGCACGAGAAAAGTGCGTTGTTGAACCCGAGTCCACCTGTCGACCCTGTATAGGAAGCTTTGAAGCAAGTCGACGCATTGATATCGAGAACGCGGATGTATTGAATGCTGAGCCGGCCCGAAACCCTCCATTTATCGCATTTTTGAACAGTAACGGGTCTTGGAGCTCGGAGAGATAGGAGTCACTGGCATCGGGAGGGTTCAAGGTGCCCGCCGGGTATTGTTGTGGGGAAAGAAACTCTTGAGGGAAAAAAAGGGAGGGTTGATTGTGGAAGCTTGTCGACAAATCAAGCGCATTACATGAACCGTCATTGAGGGACGACGCTTCTGAAGCATAGGAGAACATGGAGGAGCTATCGGCGGCGGTATCCGTATTCTGGAGATTAACAGTAAAGTCGAAATCACTTTTCAGGTGACGCGTGCTGAAAGAAATGTTTGCGAAGATATCTTGAGAGGATATAGCTACGGCTTGTGGCGCAGAACAATGATCCGAGGGCTGAGAGCGTTCCGAGAAGAGGGGGCGCACTGAGAAAAAAAATTAACAGGCGCAACTTGCAACAATTATAATGCAGGACAAACTGGCAGGGTTGTCCTTGTGGATTTTTTTCAGTCTCTGGAGGTGACTGGAGACCTGCTTCCTGGAACGATTTTTACCAGTTTTCTCCAGAATATAGGACTGAATAAGCTGGCAGCGTCCAAACGACTTGGCCCTGTTTCCATCCGATAAGTGTTCATTTTCGTGCGTAGATACCCGATAGTATTTGAGACGCCGTTTACCCATTGGGGGGTACAGGGCAACAGCTAGTCGTTATCGCAGAATGGTAGATTACTAAAGAAGAAAGAACCGACCTTCCATGAACGCGGCGTGCACGTCCTCGGGCCATACATCCTCGTATCTTGACTGCTTGAGCTTGCCAGCACCCGGGACTGTGGGCGAACTCTTGTCTGGGATGTCGTCCGTTGGAATGGCCGGCTTTATGTCTACTTCGGGGGATTCCATCTGAAATAAGGTAGCGCGAGGAGGGGATGAACCTAGAGAAAGGTCGCTCCGGTACACAATTGATGCAACATCGTGATACGCGTTATATCCATTCCGCGTACTGGTCACATGACTAAAATCACCGATCACGTGGTGGGATCAGTCTGATAACGTGACTTGGGCGCGAGATACCCGAGTACTTATCATCACGTCCCATTTCTGACAGTAAACCTTGAGAAGCTGTTTGGCATGCTCAGCGTCCCAGAAGCTATTAACGCATTCAGGACAGCCTTACACCAGAATGGCGTCGAAACCCGTGTTCATGATGCGTTCAATCACCTTGCATCTTGTCTGGTACTCTTGGTATGCGTACGTGAATTGTCGTGATCCATATCTGACCAACTTCTGTGTAGAATTCCTCGTCCCCTTCGGTACAGATGATACGAAAGCTTTGCACTGTGCTCCGCAAGCCACTTCTTCCACTATATAATGCTTGCCTCCAGCCAGCACTGCAGCTTTCTTCTTCTGTCCTCTCCACGGTATTAGGAAAACTTTGTGACGCACACAGTGTTGAAGACGAGAGGTTGCGTGCAGCGTGGGATACAACCGCAGAGGTCATCTTGTCTGGCATTCTTGTAAGATCACGGCAGTGGCCACAAACATGGACAATTAACGTACTCCGCAGGACTTCCTGGATCAAAAAGATGGTGGTGCCAGTGCGTATACTCTGGCGTTTTGAGACTAGCATCGCTCAGAGGAACCAGGCAATGTCGAATCTGATGGTGCAGTTTGGGAGGTCTTGTATCGCATCATTTGCGAATTCTTCTTCCCTGATTCCGGTCGAGGACTGCCAGTATTCAGCACACCACTCTGCTTATCCGTGAGCGGATTATTTCAGCAAAAAGCTGCATATATGCGCTAGATTCTTGATCTAAATGACTGTTCCCAGGCATACAATACGTTAACAGAAATTGCTCTCAGGCAAATCACTATTCAGAACGCGCTTCGTCACAGTGCTGTGTTGGGCGGGTAACATCTAGTTTTATTTTGCCGTGTATACTTCAAATCTGAATGACTCCTTAACAGTGAGCGACTTGGGTCTGCTATATCCAGAACAAGAGGTAATAGTTGCCCACTTTCTCGGATATAAGTCAGGGATCATGGTCTTTCGTACTAGATTACCTTCTCCTCGAGGCGCTCTTGATGTTATTTGCTCGACTTCTTCCCCCCATCCACAACACTTCCCAAGGAAAGATCAGAAGGGTCAAGTTCGTGAAAGAAGTTCTGGGTTCCCCGAAGCTGTTCAAATGCAGTGCGGAGCTGCTCGACATAATGCAAACGACATCCGGCACGCACTGGGATGATGTCGCTGCTCAGATCGTCGATGTTCTTGCAAGAAGCGATGTTACTTAGTCAGTGGATGATTCAGCGAAGCTCAAACACTAATACATCTATTCCCAGTCCACAACCCTTTTCCATCGACGAGATAGACGTCTCTGGACGTGTCTTCCCTCAGCCACTTGCGACCGACAGGCTGATCATGGATAAACAAGTTTTCCTCGCGAATATCGTCGCTGAAAATGTAGGCTTTGTTACCTCTGGTCGTTTTCCATCTCACAGTCTTTCTTGATAGGATGACCTATGTGAGAGCCTACAAGTGCCATACTCCCACATCCGCACAATCACGCTTGATAATTCAGAGCAAAATGTCCCAAAGGGAAAAGTATTGATCATGGTCTATCTAACGTCCCCGCCGTTAGTTGCTAATATTGAAATGAAACTCCCCGGTGGAAGCCACCTCTACGCAAAATTTTTGTTGCAGAATAATGCTGTGGGCAGATTCATGGAGGCGTTACGACGACGTGGTGTGGTAAGAATATCGATTGCAGGACAGACACCCTATTCATTAGTCACACAGGGAAAATTGAGCTTTCTGAATCCACTGACGAGAGTGCAGAGAAAGCGCAAGAGTATCTCGATTGGTTCGGGGTTTAAATTCACAGACGACAGTTCCCCAATACCGCCAACTGCGAGTTTTGAGGGCAAAGTCCAACACGTTAACAAAGGTAAAATCCACCTCTCGATTACTTTTTTCTCGTTGACGAAACCATGCCTCCAGTTTACAAAACAGATGTCGAAGACTCAACCACGTCCGAGGCGGTCCCGGCGCCCCACGTCGGAGATACAGGCTCTTCTCCCACGCCCAATCCGAAGCTTGCGTTCAAGGACGAAAATCCAGTTCTAGAAGTTCTTGAGTCTGCAGTGGTAGAAGATGTCCTCGCCACTCTCAAAAGCGCCAGATTGATCTCACCTGCCAATGAAACGTCAAAGTCCATCCAGAATTTTACATTGCCATTCTCTCCGGGGAATTCGACCAGAGCAATACAATCATTTGCCGACAACGACGAACTCTCGGAAATTTCTGAATTCGAACCCGATAACGATACGGTCATCGAGCGAGCAGCGATCGGAGGATCTAGATCATGCAATCACGAATCGAAGTCGACACAACATGGGATCGGTTGCATGCGGACGAATGGAAGCTCCAGCCTTACCTCCGCTAAGGGAATCAAAAGATTCTCTGAGTCCGTCTCGAACACTGGAGAGCGTGCAGAACGAGTCGCTCGAAAATCACCTGAAACTGGGAAACCGTTGTTGACCTCGGGTTCCCCGATATTTGGCTCATCATCCAGCACCCAGATCAATGTTTCCCCAAAGCTACTGTCGAATGTTGATGCTCTTCTTACCACGACCGACCATGAAGTCGATGACGGTCCGTTTGTCGTTTCCCAGTTTTTCGTTAGCACAGACAAGTTGAAGAAATCGGGTGTTGATAAATGCGAACCCTTCGACACGGAACTTATCATCGCCTCGACAGGGAAGCCCCTCACAGCGTTGAGTTCCGTAGAAGACGAACTCGGACAGCACGCCAGGAGCTCTATCCCACCCTCTGGTGATAACCAAAAGGGACGTTCCTGTATCGAGATCACAAAGAACACGAGCGTCCCCAAAAAGATTGCTGGAAGCCGCCGAAAGAGGGAGACCGTCGAGTCTTCAAGCAAGGCCGTTGACGATGAATTTACGCCTCCCCGTAAGAAGAGCCGTGACGATAAACTTAGGATGAAGGAGGATAAGGTCAAATCTAACGAGACTTTACTAGCTGCCACTTCTCTTTCTAGGGTGAAGAGATGCACAAAGACGGCTAAAGGATCCTCTTCTGGTATTGAGCCGATGACGGTCGATTTTAACGAACTCCCAGAACTCAAGTCAACCTCTCAAGGGACTCGCAGATCATCGAGGATTAAAAAGAGGCAGCCGGCGGCAACAGGCTCAACTCGGGCCAACGTCAGGCGTGGCAAGACTCAGAAAGGGAAACCAGTAGACGGTCAGTCGACTTGTGTTGTGGAACGTGTGAAATTAGCCGCCACTCCTCTGCAAGACACCGGCACCAAGACCAGCCACGGCACACCATCAATCCTCAGTTCACGCCCCACACCAATTCTAATTAGGGAGTCCCCTTCTCTGAAGATCAATGGTCATCTAGTGAGTAATGCCACTTCCCCCAACGCGATGTTGAATTGGATATTCACTACTCCGTAGCCTTCAGTGGGGCTGAGGAGTGCCGAAAATATCACTCCAGAGACGAGCTTACCTCGAGAATTGCTGAAGGTCAGCTTTTTGAGTTCGCATTTGATGTCAGGAAATTACAGTTTGCAGGCCGGTAACATCCTTTCTTGCGAACCGAGCCAACCGGCCACAGAGCCAGGGGGGGACCTTGACTTCGTTCAACAAACCTCTTCAGATGTGATGCAAGTCGCAGAGGAGCAATCCCGTGTCAAAATCGAAGAGACCATAGATAACCAACACCTCATGTCTGACCTACCTACCGTGGACAACGATGTTAGCCGGGTTCAGGAAGTCGTTGAACACTCGGTCTCCTTGAAGAAGAGCGAGGACCCCGTGGAAGTAATTGGCCTGGCTTTACTGCAACAGACTGAATTCTTATCATTAACCAGCTATCCCGACCGATCACGGAATCGACACCTCGAACAAAAATTATCACCATTGATCTTACTACGGACAATTCTCCGGCTCGGGAGAAGAATGAACTCCACAAGGCGTCTGTTGATCCTGTGCGTTCAGACACGGTTATTCAAACGAAGTTCGGGACTTCCGACCAATCCGACTGCGTCGCTATGGAAGAACCTGCCTTTGTCTCATTCCCTCGACACAGGCGCCGAAGTGTTACCTTCGCATCTCCTATCGAGTACGTGCTAGACAAAAAAGCAATATCCAAGACGCATGTCAGTTCATCGAGGTCAGTCGCGTGTTCTTTCCCTGCGGGAACGAGAAGCCGAAACATAGACTCCTTCTCGACTACCGCCCCGCGAAGCTGTCGGTCTCCCTCACCCTCCGAGAGCAATATCCTTTCTCCCCTTAGGATACCGGCAGGGACTGTGGATATGAGACGCGAATCACCTGATCGAATCGCCCCGCGGGCTACATTACAAAATTTGAAGTCATCACAGGGTAACAATTGTTCATATGGTATGCTGCGACAATAACCCGACCCGCAGCCCATATCAAAACCTCAGTACATAATCAAATTGCTGACGAGGTTGGAATCCAAGATATCGCGGAGGTGAGTGTTTCTGACCTCTCTCATTCACCTGCTTAAATCCACATCCCATAGGTACTCAATGAAATCCAAGCTGTACCTGGCCGGTCATTTGTGGTTGTACTTTGGCATTACTGATCAGATCACCAGGTGATTATCAAAGGTATCTCTGATAAATTCAGGAACATCAAAAAAGATGTCCAACATGGTCGAGATGAACTTATCCACCAAGTCCTCAATGAATTAAAGGGCATGGGCATCGAGAAGTAAAATATTCGCTCTTTTCAGCAGACGCCTTGACAACGATCCTTTGTAGTGCGAAATATTTCAATGGACTGGTGCGCCTCGAGGAAGAATACTACAAGAACGGCAAAGCTATCACTCGCTGCTGGGAAGAACTCATCGACTGCAACGACGATATTGCAGTACAGTTCCAAAATGCTTTGAAGGAACATGATCAGGGTATATCCGCGAGGACATTTCCGAAGTCCCTTCTTCCCCTGCAACCGGTTTTGCCTTGCCGTCGTGCGAATGCCTGGTAATCAGCAATCGAACACACAGGACGATGGAATGGGATGGATTGGAGTCAAGTCAGTGTGTACGATAATAAGCGAGGATGTTGTCGACCATAGTGCATTGTGTGTTATGTAGCGCGAGAGAATTGACAAAGTTGCTTTGCGACCCGAACTTCATCGACACGGGGACTCTTCAACCCCAGCGAGAAAAGGCAACATTCAAGTAACCGGATGGCCAATGGCATCATTCCTCGGAGGCCACGTATTCCGCACACTGGGCCATACGACCTTTGCTAGTACCTTCTGCCGACGGCAGCGATACCTTATAACACACACACCACTACGACCTCCTGGATTCGGAAACCTTACCGTACTCACGACGTGCCACTTCTTCACCATGTCTAGCAGCGACTTTCGCTTGCCCTCGGATGTCCAACCAACTCACTATGATCTTACCATAAAGACGGACCTTAAGAAAGATATATTTGAGGGTCTCGTGAAGATCAGGCAAGTGTGCTCTTTGCTTTCTAAGCATGTACACGCTTACAATGAAATGCTAGACTGAAGGTGAAGGAGAAGACCTCTGCTCTCACCTTCAACGTAGCAGACCTAGAATTGTCCGACATAACGCTGTACTCCCATGATCTCAGGATGCACCAGGTCAACATATCCAAGACATTTGATTCTGAGACAGAGCGAGGCACTCTCGTCTTCCCTACAGTGCTACCTGCCAACTCCACTGCCACCTTGACTATCGCATTCTCGGGAGAACTGACCAGTGGAATGATGGGATACTACAAGTCCACATACGAGGATGATGGCAAAAAGAAGGTGTACAGTCTCACGCAGCTTGAGGTATGTTGATCTGTCAATGGTGCATTCAAAAAGCATTTAGTCTAAACGCATCCAACATACAAGCCTACTGCTGCTCGGCGTGCATTCCCTTGCTGGGATGAACCCTCACTCAAGGCCACATTTACAATCACAATGATATCCCGCACAGATACCATCAATCTAAGCAATATGCCTGTGGCTTCTGAGGAGGTTCACAAGCCTGAAACAGTCAACTACGACGATGCAGCTCTAGCAAAGATATTTGCTACCCTCAGTACTGAGGGACAGAGCAAGGATGAATGGAAGATCACCCAGTTCAATACAACTCCCCTCGTGAGATGACTTAGAGTATGCGCGTTTTTAAAGGCTGATCAATTGCGCTAGATGTCAACCTACCTTGTAGCCTATGCTAACGGGCAATTCAATCATCTGGAGAGCTCGTACAAGAGCCCCCTGACAGGGAAAATTCGACCACTCCGTATATATGGTAAGCATTCTCGCCACCGCGGGTGATGTCGATTTGTCAAAGTCTTGTCAGGGACTCCGGATGTCATCACTCGCGCCCAGTACGCACTCGATGTTAAGACTAAAGTACTTCCTATCTACGAACAAATTTTCGACATTGAGTATCCCCTTCCGAAACTGGATACCCTGGTGGTAAGACACACACGTGTTTCCGAGTCATCATAAGTGAATGCTCTAAAGGCCCACGACTTCGACGCCGGCGCCATGGAGAACTGGGTAATAGCATCCAGCAGTTGGCGTCATTCCTAACTCTTACGGGATTCGTAGGGGCTTATCACTGGACGTACGAGCGTATTTCTTATGGATTTGGATCGCCCCGACATGGCGACGAAGCAACGCATCGCCATCGTCCAATCTCACGAAGTGGCTCATATGTGGTTAGTAATTCTGTTCGCACTGGTGTTACATGGTGTTCAAACCCTCCAGGTTTGGAGATATTGCCACAATGGAGTGGTGGGACTACTTGTATTTGAACGAAGGTTTTGCCACCTTGGTATGTATTCATTCACTTTCGCATTTTTAGAAATTATTTCACACTATCAAGATGGGTGAAGTCATCATCATCGGTATGTCATAGCCCCTTCGGTTTGTGCTTTGTTGACGTCTATATGCAGACCGGTGAGATCGTTTCAACCACATGCGGTTTTTCATTTGACCCTTGTTTAGTCTCTACCCTGAGTGGAAGGTCGATTCCAAGTTCATTACCGAACACCTAAATGAGGCTCTCGACCTTGACGCTAAGCTGTCTTCCCACCCGATCGAGGTTCAATGTCCCGACGCCAATCAAATTAACCAAGTAAGCCCCCAAGTATTGATGGTTTACCGACAGAATCGACAATTATCTGTAGATATTTGACTCGCTGTCATATGCCAAAGCGGCCTCTGGTAAGGTTATCGCAGACGTACCTAATGTGATTGTCAAAAACTATCTTCAGTTCTTCGCATGCTGTGCAACTTCGTCGGACAGGATACCTTCCTTAGAGGTGTTTCAATCTATCTCAAGGACCACCTCTATGGGAGTACGACCACGAAAGATTTGTGGAATGGGATTAACAAAGCCACACACGTCCCGGATGGGGTAGGCATCGACGTTTCGGAAATGATGGAGAATTGGATTATGAAGGTATGTGTCAACAAATTTGATGGCTCTGTTCGCTGCTTATTCAATGGTTGGATTCCATAGATGGGATTCCCGGTGCTCACTGTCACTGAAACGAAAGATGGAATTAAAGTACGTCAAGATCGCTATCTTGAAACTGGCCCTGCGGAACAGAAGGATAATCAAACCACTTGGTATGTTCCTTATGTTGCTCCACACGCGGCGCTATTTACTTATACCTATAGGACCATCCCTCTCGCTCTCTTGACCGTAGATGAAACAGGGAGACCATTCACTGACAAGACTATAGTGCTTACTGCTCGTGAGACTACTCTTACGGTCGACACGAGCAAACCATACAAGCTGAATGCGGGGACGTATGGCGTTTGTACGTATTTGTTGTTCTTTTCTCCCCCCACTGTGCTTCTGATAGGTAGACAGATAGGGTCCTTTACCCTGAAGAGCGGCTCGCTCGCATCGCCCGCGAAGCGGCTGAGGGGGATGCTATTTTCTCCCTCAATGATCGCATAGGGCTAGTTCATGACACTATGGCGCTTGCCAAGTCTGGACACACTACTGTTAGTAGTGCACTTACGGTGGTAGATATATTCAGGAATGAGACCGAGTGTCAGTGTTTCTGTTTTCGGACCATGTTATTTCACTGACCTAGTGAACTGGACAGTCTTGGTTTGGGATAGTATCGCGGAAAATTTGGGTCTCCTAGAGTCGACGTGGTGGGAAAACGAGGAGATCGTCCAAGGTTTGAATGAGTTCAGAAGGGCAAGTACCGCGATTTCATGATCACATCCCTATCATTAAACTATTTTTTCATACAGAATCTCTTCAAACCGATCGTGGATAGGCTTGGCTATGAGTATTTGCCATCTGAGCCCGTAGACATTTCGCAACTCCGAACGGAAGCCATCGAACAAGCAGCTGCAGCTGGCGATCAAGCGTATGTCACTGTTGATTTACGCCGCGAGCGCACAGTGGGTTAACATCGGAGAAGTGTCATTGACACACTTAGAGAAATGTTCAAGGTCTACATGGCCACTAAAGATGAATCTAAAATCCCCGTAGATTTGTTCAGAACATCTGCCACAAACGTGCGTAAACTGTTCTGCAATGTGTTCGTTGACGAGAACTAGACATTGGTAGGCTGTGAAATATGGGGGCACGGATGAATATAATTTCGTCAAAGGTCTTTACGAGGACCGAACTACGCTACCCTCGGTCGGTATATCTGCGATGTGCGTACGCTGACCGATCGTTATTCGGTATTCATTTCTTTCCTCTTGAACAGGTATGCGATGTGTGCAAGTAAAGACGAATCGTGCAACGCGGACACTGAACATTTCATCCTCAACAAAGCCAGAAACCAGGATGTCATATACTTTTTCTATGGTCAACAGATGAACTATGGCACGAGACGCAGATCGGCCAAATTTTTCATGGATAATTTCGAAGTTGTGCGTCCGTATATTTTGACTTAAGATGTGATTGAGATAGCATGACACAGCTCGAGGAACGATATAAGGGAAACTTTTCCTTCAAAAACGTTATTTCGGTGCGTCAATTCGCCTATGGATATACTTGGGTCATGAGCTGTATGCTGGCAGTGTACGCTTGGCAACCTGAACACCGAGGGCGATATCGGAGCAATTAATAAATTCTTTGAGGTGAGTTTGTCGCGTCTCTGACATTCGTCTCAATGCTTAAAAAAGATGCAGTACAAGGATACTTCGCGATACCACCTCACGCTTGCGCAGACACTCGACTCACTACGAGCTTCCGCTGGTTGGATCAAGGTGAGTTCCCAGGAACAATGGAGCGATGATGCTCGTGTGGGTGAATCCAGATTGAATTGTGCATTTAGCGCTCGACGATGGACATCTCTGAGTGGCTTGGGAAGCGCAGTGGGAAGCTATAAATACGGTCCTTTTCCCGAGCGAAAGTTGGAGCTTAAAGCTCGACCCATATTCATGTTGTATTACATAAGACATCCGAGAGTAAACAGTTGCTCAACGTTGAGCTCGGCGCTTGCGACGACGACAACGACGGACACATTCTCATTGGGATTTTTCACAGACCACTGGGTGATGATTCATTGACCACTGAAACACATTTGTGTCACAAGGACCGATATTGTTCTCAGATGCCAGCCTTTGACCCAGTTCGAGACGCAGCCCTGAACTCGCCGGTGACCCAGTCAAACCCCCTTCCAGCGCATGTCCACGACACCGACTTGGACAGACATGAAAGACACTCTTTCGATATCCCGTCCTCCTCTTCATCACGCCCGTCCTCCTCGCGAGCAACCAACAGCCCGACTGTAGCTCGTCGGGCAACCGATCTGGCAGTCCTGCTCAACTCGGAGCCACAGGAACCACGCACACCAAGTTCTGCGCGGCCATCGAGCTTGTCGCATCTACTACTGGGCACCGACACCCAATCGCTCGTGTCGTCGTTGCCTCTGACGACGGCATCGAATGGGGAAGTGGACAGGCTGGCTGGTGCGCCATCGCTGCGGCGTCGGAGCAATCTCCCAGTGCTCGACATCCCGCGGACGGACACACCATCAGAGGATGGACAGTCGCAGCATTTCTCACGCCATCCTCCACCTCCCCCATCTCGTGCGCCGTTCCAGGTCGATTCTGCCCTCTCCTCTGCCACACGTGTCCTTCCCCCTTCCCCCCTCTCCCGCTCTCCCGTCAGAGCTCCCTCTCGTCCTTCCGTCACCGTCCCAACAATGCCTCCACCACAACCACTATCCACCATCCCATACAACCCCCGCAATCGCAAAACGCCTGCAGGCTCCGTTCTTGTCCCGATGTCACCGCAGGAAATGGAGACGTATCGACACTACCATGGTACTGGCACACAGCTTCTCCTCTCCAAGCGTAAACGAGACCGCAGTAAGTCTCCGGACAACGCCCCGCCTGTAAAACGACATGCTGGCGATGTCGGCAAAGTCATCGACCATTGTAAGCCTATGCAGTTCTCTCGGTGCATTTCTGACCGTCTCTTTTCTTCCTGTGCGCAGACAATATGCGCCCTGAAGTCGGCGTCAAGCAACGCATGGACTCTCCCATTATTGGCCTCAAATATTTTAATAATTGGGTGAAATCTGTGTTAATCACACGCTTTGCCCACCCAGCCCTCACTGCTTCCGTCGTATCACAATCTTCCGGACCGGGCAGAGGACGTGGCAAGGTCCTCGATCTCGGTTGTGGCAAGGGTGGTGACCTTACTAAATGGTCGAAGGCTCGCGTCAGGGAGCTGGTCTGTGCCGGTAAGTGGTTACCAGTTCCCCTCGCTGTCCGTCTATCTCGCTGATGATATGCCATTTTCTATAGATATCGCTGAGATTTCGGTCACTCAAGCCCGTGAGAGATGGCAGACGATGCCTCTCCCGCGTTTTGACGCTTCGTTCGCCGCAATCGACTGTTATACCGAACCTCTCTCAAAAGCTTTCCCGCCGGAGCGACTCGCGCAGCCTTTTGATGTTGTCTCGATGCAATTCTGTATGCACTACGCATTCGAGACGTCACAAAAAGCGCGGTGTATGCTTCGTAATGTAAGCCAGTACCTCCGCAAGGGTGGGGTATTTCTCGGTACCATTCCTAACGCCGATCAATTATTGTATGCACCATTCTTGTTCAACTTGCTGTCGAAAGGATAACACCGCTCTCAGAGAACGGCTAGATGCACTGCCATCCTCTGCAACTGACCTTTCCTTTGGTAATGCAGTATATAGGATCCGTTTTGAAGATCGGCAATCTCGCCCACTCTTTGGGCATCGTTATTACTTTTTCCTCAAAGATGCTGTTGAGGATGTACCGGAATACATTGTAGATTGGGATAACTTCGTAGGGTGGGTTTCCTGCGTCTGTCGCTTCATAAAGCCATCTGTTTTCCTGATCCTGGATGCTGCGCGAGTGGCTGCGGGGTTGTGATCCCCGCCACTCCTGATGATCTTCGCACTTGCATTGTTCACCACCGGAGACTGAGGTTTCGGTTGTCTATTCAAAATATATGATACCTCCAAATCGCTGGTTTTCTTACCTTCCATTGCAGTTTGGCCGCGGAATATTCCCTCCACCCGATTTACAAAGAAGAATTCCACCAAGTATTTGCAGAACACTCCGAACAAGAAGAGTTCAAGGATCTCATGGTGCGCATGAAGGTTGTGGATGCAAATGGCGAGAGCTCGATGAACGAGGATCAGTGGGAAGCCGCTAGTGAGTTGATTCACTTGTGTATGTCTCGACGAGTCGATTGCTGACGATGAGCGTCAGACATTTACATTGGGTTCGCGTTTGAGAAGCGATGAGACACCACTACTGTGGACGGTTCTGGACATGTTTCGGACGATTTTCTGTTCTGATATTACTTGGCATGTAACGTGAGATATGATAGAGCTTGCAACAGACTCAACCACTAGAGGGAGACCGAGTCCTCATACAAACAACAATACGTCCCAGTGAGATTACAGATGAGATAGGATGGCACCCAGTCATGAAGATAAAAGAAAAATACGTAAACGTGAAAGTGGGGTAAATAGGGTGTTCTGTTCTGTCTGCAAAGCTTATTCCTGACCAAATCCAACGGTCTCTCTGTGAAAACAAGCCCGTCAGCGACCTAAACAAATTTCTAGCAAATAATGAACTTACTCTACTGCAAGCGTAAGTTTTTGTTCCAAACTCGCGTAGTCCTTATACGGTGGCAAGTCGATGCGGTTGAAACAAGTATGACTCTTTGGTAATTGTGACGGGTCGCCAGATTTCTCGATTGTGAAACGCCTCGGCCCATCTGAGCCTTGTAGATCCTTGAAGCCGTTGACAGGAATACGCGATGTACCGGTTGCAAATTGTAGCAGTCGGGATTTGCGTTCGGGCGGCCAACTACGAATACACTTCCAGAACCATTGGATTACCTCATCGTTCACCTCGTAGCCTCGGTAATCAGTATGTTTGGTCCAATCGTCACTGTAAAAGGCCAAGTTTCATAGCAGCGCTGCAACGCAAACACGGAAACTTACACATCAATCTCAGACATCCCACCAATAAGCAACTCGAGCTCTCGTTCATCAAAGACCGTGATTAGTTCTTGTGGGATTAACTCGCTGAAGCCTGACATAAAAGCTTCAAATTGATCTTTGATGCGCCTCGAGATACGATACTCCACCACGGCGTCTGCATAGTCTTTCTTGTTCTCCTCGGTCACGGGAATGTCTGCACCTCCAGGCTTCAGCTCGATCGTTACGAGCTCTCCGAATCGTTCTTCGGATGTGGTGAAAGTCTCATCGATAACATCCGTAATGTCATTTTCGCTGGGTATGGAATGAGCATCCAAGACGACAAGGTATACAGGAAGCTTACAGCATCCATGTGAGGCCGCGGTGAAGTTCCGCATCAACAGATTCCAGGTCAGATAGTGTGACCTTCTTCCTCAGAATCATCTTGTAGAAGCTGACGATGAAGTATGCGTCGAGGAAGCGTCGGTGGAAGATACCAAGTCCAAGACAACGTCCGATGAACTTGAAGTAATTCAAATGCTCAGGGTTTACACCTGACGCAGGGTTGATCTGGAGAGTGTAGTTATCGTGCGCGGAGTATTCAAACAGGCAATAAAATGGGTTGAACATCTCGTGCGAGAGAAGGAAGAAGAATTCCCTGAAGAAAGATCAGTTGTCAATCATTGATCTATACACATCAACGCACCTAGAAAGACCGCCGTAGTCCAAACCATCCTCGCCATCAAATTTAATCATCAAACGCTTCTTCAAATCATTAGGCGTCTGCCTCATGATCTCCGCGTAACTGTCCTCGAAGATGTGGTTTCGCCTGACTTTGATCTGGCAATTACCTGGTTGCGCACGCATAGCGGGCTGGCTACGGAAATAGATAAGCTTCCTCCGGAAATCGCGTTTGTATTGTGGCACATTTGCGTCCAACGAAGATGGAAGACGGGGATCGTCCCATGTCGTGGTCTTGGTGTTGTGATCGACAAAGTATACACGTGCAGTTGAGGTGAGGCGCATTTCCCATCCAGAGGGTAAAGGTCCCAGCTGAGAAATAGCCTGTGGCTGGAGGGCTGTATTTTGACCATTGGGTCCCATGACACGGATGATTGTCTGGCGACGAGGGTCAACCCAAGTGGTTGTGCGAGTGTTGTGGTCAACGTAATATGGCCGCCCCTCGGGGGTGTACCTTTCTTCCCATCCAGCGGGAAGACTACCTGTACCCGCAGTAGTAATGTTGTTGCTTGCAGCGAGGGCGGCTGCCGAAGTGTTGTTGGAAGTGGGTTGAGGTGTAGATGAACCAGTACGGTGAACGTTCGCTTGCGTATTGGCACGGCCGACATCGACCATGTCATCTGCCAGGATACGACGAGAATGCTGATCTCTGGCCGCATTCGTCTCGCTGTCCTGATTACTGGTATTCACCGACTGATCTGGGGATGGCCGATTCCAAGTTGTGGTTCGCGTGTTGTGATCTACATAATAAGTTCGACCAAGAGGATCGATACGGCGTTCCCACCCAGGAGGCAGTGCTCCAAATTGGTCGACGTTGGGGCTGAAGTTTCTTTGTTGATTGGTTGCCCCAGAGGCTGTTGCAGAGATTGCAGCATTGGCCTGCTGAGCAGCCGTAAGTGCGCCTGCACCGCCCGAGCTAACAGGACGACTGGATTGAGAAGGCGACTGATCCTGATCGACGAGACCAGATGAGGAAGATGATACATGGGGAGTTGACGCGGGCATTAGTGGCGTCGCTGCCTCGGCTGCGTGTGCACTGGGGGTTCTGGACAGAGCACCGCCAGACGGACCGAGTCCGTTAGGGGAAAGAGAGATAGTGGACTCGTTCATGCCCATGTCGGCTAGTGCCGTGGTAACGCCCTGTACCTGAGAGGGTCCAGGGTTGGAGATGGGTTGATTGACGTTAGTTGACAGGTATATGATGAGTTTGCCGTGTACTACAAGGTTATCGTTGGACTTTTTCAGATCCAGCGTCAACATTTCTAGAGACATGAGTTCATCGGGCACACAAAATGATGTTCCACTGGCGGGCGCTTACCATGTCCACCCAGTTCAAGGTCGAGAACGTCACTGACTCTGACATTGACAACTCCGAGAAAGCCTTGGTCGCGTCTCTTGAACTTGCGCTGGTCAAATATCTGGACAGCGACGACGGAGGAATCCTTGACGGTGCTGCGGAGATAAGAGATGAAAAAAGCATGCTTGGGGAGTGCTCCATCGCCAAGGGAAAGCACCACTCACATGTCGAAGCTCTCGTTCCAGTAGGGATTTAAAGTTTTCTTTATGACGCTGGTGGTATGTGTCTGCTCTGCGTCAACGGTGATGACGGCAAAGGGGTCGGGGAGACGAAAAACATCCCGCTTCGATAATCCGTCTGCGGCGACGACTATTGCGCGGTCAGTTTCTGTATGGATCAGCGATGCTACGGTAAGCAACAAGACGTACCCGTTATCCTGATTTTCTTCCTGCTGTTATAGGGCGTGAGCGCTGCGATGGAAAAGAAGATGGGAGATACTGACAGGTGTGCAGGGGTCGACATCGAAGTGAGGAAGGGAACGGTGCGAGGTGGAATGGCTAGCCTCGATTACTGAAATGATTCAGACGATCCTCACTGACGCTGCTGGGCGTTGACAAGGACGACGACAGCGACGACAAACCGAGCCGAGCGCCGAGTCTCCCATTTTCAGACACCGCCCCTCGGCACATTCGGCACCTGGTATAATAAAACAAAAATCTGATAATTTATTTGGGATTCTACACAGGTTCATATATTGCCAACGACGTGTGGTACAGTGAGCGATGCGGATGCTTGACAGCCACACAAATATTCAAGTTAGATAACTTGACCAACCTCTAAAGTTCAAGCACATGCGTACACGGGTGTTGCATGTGGACAGTGGCCCCACGGGTGGGAGATATGAGCAATCGTCATCAAAGGCCCATGCGTTGATGCACATGAATAAACCAACACCGCATTGTATCCATGCATTGGCTGGGAAAAGCGGTAGCCGTTCCCCGAGACCCTCAACTTTTGTCCGACGCCCGGGCGCACACGGTAGATGAAACTTGTGCCATACAAGGGCTCTATACTGGGAAGGCTCCGTCAGCAATACTAAACGAGAGAAGATAGGTGGGAGGGCGCTTGTAGTCCTAGAACGAAGGCTGCACCGACCAGTTTATGTTGTCAGCAAAATGTTTTGCTTTCATGTCGGTGCTGGCCAGTCGCAGACGACTTGGTGCTATTGCTGTCGCATACTTGTCCCAAAAAGGATACCACAGTAGCTTACTTTATGTAGTCTTGTCAATGCTTCCTCCTAGTAATACCCGCTCAATGAAAATAGTTGCACATATCCCTTGCACGAACCCCCTTCACATTGTTGTAGACAGCACCCAGGTCCAAAATGTCAACGACAGACTCGCCATTGCACATCGTGAGTGTAGTCGTAATCGGAAGCGTCTGCACGCTCAAGAGGAAGTTGCAGGCACACCAACACGCAGCAAACGCCGAAGATTTCCTGAATGAAGGATTGTTGATTCCTGCTGCAGAAGAGCATGCAAAAGCTGCGAAAGCCTTCTTGCAGTGCGAAGAGAAATCAAACGATAGCAATGTACTCTTTCCCCTTCATCATCGCATGTCCCTATGTCTCTCAGCGTTGAACTTTTGATCGCAGACGAAACGCACACTCCGTATGCTTTACAACGAACATATAAAAGCAGGAAGAGACCTCGAGCGGAGGATCACCAAGCTACGGGAAGAAAATAAAGATCCGACTCTTCCGCAGAGGTTGTCTCTCGCTCAAACGCGTGCCGAACACAGTCCCTCGGCCTCAAGTGGTGGACGCCATCCTTCTTACCCAGCTCCATCACCCCCACCGCCTTCAAGCGCTTCTATGCGACTGATGGATTCACAGAACAATGTCGATGAGTCCTTTATGGTACTCGGGCAACGGGTATGTAATAGCCTTCTGGATGCAATGTGCTTAACCGGTTAATCTTTCATGCGTGTCGAGAAAAGTCCGATCCGGGGGATGCTTTCAACCACTTCTGGCGAATCATGGAAGGGATGCTGGACAATCTTTCTCAGCCTGTCGCTTTCGCCACGGCCCCCCTCGGAACGGAACCGGGTTATTCAGGGAAGCGAGGGTTGCAACGAGATGGGAGCTCGGGAAGCGAGACTGAGCGTGAAGAAGCCTTTGTTTCCAGATTCTCTCGGAAGCTCGGGCTCGATGGCAGGCCAAAATTGAGTATGTCGGTTCCCTGGCAATATCATTAATCATACTCATGCTATTGATACAGAACAAAATACTGTTCTGGAAGAAACCGACGAAGAAGTATTGGCAGACGAAAGTAGGTCTTACCACCAATGAAATTGGCTCGATATCAATTAATTCCGTCTGTTGGATGATAGCTGACGACATGTCGGAATCATTCTGCCTGATCCCCTTCGAATCGGAGCCGGCAATGTCGGTGCTAAGGAAAGAAAACGATTCGCTTAAGCAAGAGATAGAGGAGATGCAAAGACGACTTACTGACGCAGAGCGCGTAATACAATTACGCAAGGAACAAGGTCAACTATTGCGGGATAGCATAGTGATGGCGCGACATCAGGTAAGATCCATATTCCCACCTCACTTGTTGCATCGTATTCACACAGTGGATTCTGTGTCGTAGGCACAGAGGGCTATGGGAGCTTCCCTTGTCTTACAGCGACCGGGTGGACAACAGCCAGCGGTGGATCTCGGCGCCCTTAATATCAATATACCAACCGTTCCTGCTCCCATGGCAGTTCTCAGCGCGGGACGTGACCGCGAGACACAACTCTCGCGCCGGATCAGGGATCTCGAAGAAGAGCTTCGAGTTGCTCGTGTAGAAAATGACAAACAGGTTGGCTACAACCACGACAAGTATCATCGTTATCTAACATCCGAATATTACGCAGAAAGTCATGATTGCACGGTTCCGTGAACGGTGGGAGAAACTGAAAGAGTCAGCGAAACGAAAGAAAGATGCCAAAGCTGCTGCAGAGGCCACGAAGGCTGGCGTCCGTGAGCGCATCGAGGAAGAACCTGAAGCTGAGCAAGAGTTGGATGAAGTAGCTTATGCCTAGTCTATTTATATAGCTTTCTGGGGACCAGTGCTTTCTTTATTGCTGCTCAAGCTACATTGACAATATTGTATCATTAGCTGTGTATACCGACAATTGAATGTCCCGCGCCCGAGCTTTCGTTAGCATGTTGGCTGGCGCCTGGATGCAAGTACACTAGAACATCTGTGGCCTCCGTTCCGAGAAATCGGTACATTCAAGGTCCACGACACACACGCCTGTCAACGAACAAGACCGGTGTATTTCTGCACCGTACTCTGCGTGGTTGCGCTCGTTACAGAGGATCGCGGGCTCGGATAGATTCCAGGGCCGAGAATAAAAACCTTGCTAAGCTCAAATAATGCCGATGTGTCGCAATGACTAATTGCCGTGGATCGAAAGCATGTGTATGGACTGAACTGGACACATCCATGAGAAAATAGGGCATGAGCATTGACATGATTGATTTTTGCGTCGTTCATGAGATTTCATTCCACATTCTTGGATACGCCAGTCCGTGGGGTTCGTGGGTTGAGCCACCCGATTGGAATGAAAGAAGGTTCCCATGCTAGAGCAGAAAATATGAAGAGAAGTGACAGATCTGGGAGTGCATAGGTTGGGCTCGTGGAGCACACGATCAGCAAAAGAGGTCGTTATCGATGATGCGGAGGGAGGAAACTAATAGGCTGAATTCTGATGCGGTAGCAGCTGCATGCTCTTCGCCTACGCCACCTTCCGAACCTCGGGGTATGCTCGCCGATACCACTAGGTCAGCGCTTTTCCCTCCAGAGTGAACACGAAAGAGAGCAATTAATATGTCCACGTCGTCTGCCACGATTGCATTGAATTTGCGAATGCGTTGAGATCCACGCAGTATGATAGGGGACGGCGTCTGATCTCCTCGACCATTAGGCACAACAGAGGGAAGTTGTATCGTGCTCGAGATGGCATCGTTGTCATGAGCCAATGCTTGAAAGTGGAATCTTTTACAGAGTCACTAAATCTGGGATATGACAAAGGGACAATGAGATCACTTTACTGCTTCAACATCGTTCGGCTCCGGTATGCGTTGTAATACCTCAATGACGATGGAAACATTGGAATCAGGATACAGGAAGACCTCCTGATTATCCGGAACTTGTCGAAGATATCTGTGAAGGGGATTACGGGATCAAGCGTCACCATGAAATGTGAAAGACGTACGATACGTCTACGAGGTCAGCCGGGAGTTCAGCAACAATGGCACCGCCGAATAGGTCTTTCTGAACCATTATTGTAGTAGGTATGACAGCAACATCGGACTCGGTGAGGGTCTGGCTAGCACGCATCACGTGACTCCCATCGCGTTCCGACGACGCGTTTATTATCTCTACCATATAGAATGTCATGTCAGAAGCGCTACGACGATCTACGGTGCAGCCTGCAGCCGACCCTTACGGGAATGCTCGTTCCGGTTTACCTGTTCCGTCTACCATCAAAAAGGCTCCTGCGTCATCGTCTGCGCGTATGAGCCTCGCGGGTCCACCTGCGCGCACACCATATATACCTCCCTCTAGTGGTGGCCCAGGAACTAATCCCCGACAATCCACATATAGATCTCAGAATGCCAACCCCCTCCTGCAGAGCACATCCAAGCCAAACTATGGCCGGACTCCCCTCAACACGTGAGCCTAAACATTCCTCTGCGGTCCGTATCTTTTTGACCAACATCTTACTACTCATCAAGTTCCACGCGTCGTGGGTCAACGTGGGGTGGTGCTGGTGCTCTTCCTGCATCCTCGGGGAGCCAAGTGCTCAAGGACCCTCGGCCCATTCGCGAGCGCTCATACCAGGCTAAGATGCGCCAGGAGATATTTTCCTGGCTCCAGGGTACCGAATTCGAGATTTCTATGCAAACTCTGACAAGTATAACCGGAAAGGACTTTCGCGCAATGTTCCAACATCTTGTTTGTGTGGTTGACCCATCATACCCTTTTGATCCCAAAATGCGCTTCGAGGACGAGTTTCAGCCAGCTCTGAAAGCCCTCCGATACCCGTTCGCATCTCAAATTGACAATAAATGGTTAGCTGCTCCGGGAAGTATGCATTCATGGCCAGCATTGCTTGCTGTGCTGCATTGGCTGGTAGGACTGGGAAAGGTCAGTCATGTTCAACCGTTGAAATGCGCACCCGTAATCGTGCTTCAGACCCGAGTACATTACTTGGAAACCGATGACCCAACCCTGCAAGTGATGGATAGGGTACCAGAAGAATTTCACGATCCAATACACCACCAGGCCCTCGCTTTCGACTATTTTGCAGAGGCATACGTCGCATTTTTTCATGGTGCAGATGTCTTTAATGAACAAGACAATGCTCTGGAGGCACGCTATGGTAGGTTTACATATCCTCTCTGTCAATCAAGCCTTATCTTCCTCAAGCAAAGAAGAATGAGAGGGTGTTAAATGATCTAGAAGAGCAAAGGGAACGACTCTCCAGAACTAAAGCCGAATTTGAACAACTTCATTCGTCTGCAGTGGGTATAGTGAATTTGCTGCGGATTTGGATCTCAGTCTCCCTTAGGCACCCGTCGAGAAACTGCAAAAAACCCATGGGTTTCTTGTCAGTGACAGGGCGAAGTTCCATGATGTTCTCCAACGTTTTGAATCACGGAAGAAGCATTTGATTGATACCATTGCACACGAAAAAGCTGAACTCACCATTCGCAGTAAGTCATGCATAAATCTCGTTAGTTCCTTCCTGATATTTTCAGCTTCAAATTTGGAACAGCTTAAGAGCGAACATATGAAACTAGCCGATGTAGTGAAAGTACAGAACCTAACACCCGAAGAGGTTGTCCGCATGAATACCGATCATGAAACACTGGCCCGGAATCTCGAGGATCTCAAGCATAGAATCGCCGAAGCACAAAAGGCTGTCATGTCGTTGGAGGTGGTGATGACAAATCGAGGAGCGGCCGCGGAAGAGTCTCTCGACCTGTATACTAATCTCCTTTCTTCACTCGGGTTATTTCCGCCGATTCCTCCACCTTTCCAAGAAGTCGACCTTACGCTACAACTTAACATCGCGACATCTAATCCCCAGCAGGTGCTCACAGGCTCTGACATCCGGAAAGTGATCAAACCGACTCTCAGTACGGTGGCAGAGACCAAAAGGACCGAGCGTGCTAACGTAGAGAGTGAGCGGATCAAGGTGGACAACGAACTCGATCAGTTGACACTGGAATGTGAAAATGTGGACGAGGAAGTCCAAGAGATCGAAAAGAAGGTAGTGGGCTTGAACGAACAAGCAGATGACCTGCGAGATGTAAGTGACTTGCTGCATCATTCCGTGCACGGCCAACATTATCGCAGGCTGCACAGCAAGAATCTATGGTTAGCAACGCCGAAGCCGCGCGACTAGAGAGGGAACTCGCGCACGCACGCACAGCAGCACTATCAAGTGGGATGGGGGTGAAGTCGCGACTCCAGGCTCTGCAATTTGAGTGAGCACCTTCTACCAACATCATTTTCTCTATTGTTCATACCAAAGTCCGCAGCTACCGAGAGCAACTCGCCAAGGTCGCACGTCTCAAAGATGAGACTATTCGAGCCATTGCCAAGAACAGCAACGAGATCGGCTTGTTCAAGAAAGAGGTTTCTGCGCAGCTCAGACATCTCAGGGACTTTGTAGAAGAAGGAGGATGATGCCTTTTGTACTGTCGTGTTGTCACTTGATCTGTATTGCGACTTTGAGTGTCCCTGAGCGTGGCTGCAAGCTAGGTGATCTCTGCTGCGCAAAGTGTCGTCGCAGGGTAGGTCTGAACAAGGAAATGCGGTGACGACTTGCAAGTTCGAAGGAGTTCTGTGGAAATACCTATCGGGGGGAGTCGTCGCACCTCCATGGAGGTCCGATCGGGCTCTCCTTGCCATCCATGCCAAGACATTAATGCATTATGTTTGAGGTCAATTGTTTCCGTTCATTCCGGCCATCTCGACAGTCGCCGTCAGTTACTCGAGTCTCCACTGGCATACCCAGCCGCCCCGCTGGTATATCCGTAGAGTAGAATGATACTGCGTTCATGCTGTCCCTACAAGGGTACGAGTGTATAAACCATGCAGTGACTGGTACTACACCCGAACTTCGCGGACGACTTGTTGATGCGATGGACCGGAATCATACCTGCGGAGGGGCGAGTTCCTGTGGGCAGTGCCTTCCTATCACAACCGTGCTGCGATCAGCGGACTTCGACAGTGCAGTAACTCCATGGTGAGGCAAGATTGGCGAGATTTGTCCCATATGTGATTAACTGTAGAAGTACGGAGAAAGTATTATGCAAGATCATCGATATTGGCCAACAGATTCAGGGGCCATCTCTACCCAATTAGGTAATATGTAGCTTTTTCATAATACGTAAGGTAGTAATGCACCGCTGTACGGTACGTTTTGTCCTGAGAACTCGCGCAGCAAGGGGATGTCAAGCATATCAGACTCAGTGGCACTGGCAAGACATATGAAATCCGAATCCAAGAAGATCGTGAATCCCCGCCGATTCATCGTATTATGAATACAGGTCTAGGCTTGGACTCGAGTGAGCCATCATTGGATGGTAGTAAATGTCTCATCACGGCGCGACCATTCTTCCGTCGACGACCACTATGCGCCGCTATGGCCACAGCGCATTGTGATATCATGACGCCGCCGGGTGGATCGCACGTTCTCTGGGTATCAATAACATCCGCTTGTGAAAACACTGCCCATTTGATTAGTGAGTTCCCCCACCATTCTAAAAGTTATTTCTCAGACTGTTCTTGTCAGTAGTTAGTTCTCAAGCAGTACAGGCCAACGTTTCTCACCTCGGATCATCTATTAATGATGTTTTTACTTTTAGGTTCCCAGGAATGGTGGTGCAGAGACTACTCCAGCACACACCTATCGGGGTAAATGTATATGTCAATGTAAGTGTCAATTCCTGTTTACCACTCGTCTGGTGCTGTAGAGTTATTTTAAGTCCTACTTCTCACATACTCCTACTCAGGATATCGGGCTCTCTAGAATGCTATCGGAATGCACAAGGGTCCCACCGCGGTCCCGTGTGGATAAAACTTGTGTATCATCCGAAGACCGAACTACGTGCCTTCTATTCACGGGTACGTAATCTGCCAATCCGATCATCGAGCAATGACAGAGCATTTAAAAACGGAAAGATAGAGGCCGGGACCCGCTTATTCGACGAGTGCTGTGCGATATCCGGGATGCGTAGTCGTGTAGTTTCCTTCCTTGAATACCGGACGGTCACTCGGAATCCGATTCCCTGGTGTGAACCCCTGTGAGTTTGCTGCTCTGTCACCGTGCCACCGGATTGTTTCCGAGATCTGTCTCCCTTCCCCGTATGGTGTCGGTGAATACTTGGGAATGAATAAAAGGTGACCAGGTAGCCAGCAGCCACAACTTCGCAGTTCGCCCTTCTTCTCGACGGTCATCGGGTAGTCCTCTCACTTTGACCTTTGCCAAGTTATCATGTCGCCGCCTGCCCATAGCGATCCTGAGAAGGGGACACTGGAGGTTCGATCCCCTCAGGTCGCTGCCAATCCCGACCTCACCAAGAGTGAGAAGAAGCCCGCCGATCTCGACGTGTTCCCTGTGAAATCTCTCAAGAAGGATGCACCTGTATCGCCTACGAATGTTGCAAAAGCTCCTCCTCAGCCGCCGAAATCCCAGAAGATGAAGATCACCAAATATGTCCACTTCATCATCTGGTACGATTCATACAGGTTAGTCTTACCATATACACCTTCCACACGTTCACTCACATTACTTTAAAGGCGATTTTTCACGACTGTCTTCACACTCAACTTCGTCGCCATAGCCTGCGCTGCAGCTGGTCTCTGGCCATACGCTTACCAGTATCCGGGTGCTCTAGTTGTTGGTAATCTGAACGTCTGTGTGCTCGTGCGCAACGAGATCTTCGGTCGTCTTTTGTACTTGTTTGTCAACACATTCTTCGCCAAATGGACTCCTCTCATTTGGCGTCTTGGTTGCACCTCTACCCTCCAGGTAAGTGGAATTCTTGAATGCTTGGGAGTGTAAATTCATGTGTTGTCACCAGCATCTTGGCGGTATTCACAGCTCTTGCGCCTTCTCTGGTATCGGCTGGCTTATCTTTATGCTCGTCATCCAGTTCAGAAATAAGGAGGCATACAGCGACGCGGTCCTAGCTTATGGTATCATTTTGGTCATCGTGTTATTTACCACCTTGATCGCCGGTTTGCCTTGGGTCCGTAATTCCCACCACAAGTATGTGACCCTGGAGTATTCCTTGACGGTGGCTGACAATCAATCATGTAGCGTCTTCGAGAGGAATCACCGATTCTTTGGTTGGACGTCCCTCACGATGACCTGGGTATACACAATCCTAACCAACACCTACGATGTCTCGGATGGGCAATGGAGTCGTAGCGGTGTCTACGTTGTCCGCCAGCAAGCGTTCTGGTATTCCATGGGCATGACCCTCTTGTCCGTATCATCCCCAGTAATGATGTGTTTACTTACTCTGACAACACTTCGACAGCATCGTCCTTCCTTGGATTTGCACCCGAAAAGTTCGAGTTGACATAGAACTTGTGAGTGAACCGCTAACCTCAGAAAACATATCCCGAGTTGACTGTCTCTGCCAGCCATCTCCGAAAGTCGCGGTTCTTCGCTTCGAGCGCGGAATGCAGCAAGGTTTGCTCGCTCGTGTCAGCCGCTCTATGGTGATGGAATACCATGCTTTCGGTGTTATCTCGTACGTAATCTCATTTTACAACGTCCTTTCTGCTTTCTGAGTGCGTCAAAGTGAGGGACCGCATGCCAAATATCATTATTTGATTTGTGGTGTGCAAGGTAAGCTTTCTGATGCCGTTACAAGTCCTGCGAATCCTTACTTACTATTTTCACAGGTGATTTCACCAAGAGTCTTGTTAACAATCCTCCGAGGAAGATCTGGACACGTCAGCTCAAGGTGGGTTCGGCGTGGTCCTTGTAATAGCCTGAATTCTCACGGTTGGTCCAGGTCGCCGGTGTCTCCAACACCTCGACGTTGTATAAGCGTGGCATCCGTATTTGCACGGGAACGGGTCTTGGGGCCGCTCTCGCCACATGTATCCAATCACCCTACTGGTGAGAACTACTTGTTGCGGTGGATCGTAGTGGCTAACATGTATGTACTCCTCCTTGCAGGTATCTCATTTGGGTCGGTATGTCATCTCCAGTATATGCCGTTGTTCGAGGCTGACACCATCTGCTAGGCTCCGACCAAGAGAAGACATTTGGCCCTACCATCAGTGGTCTCATCCACCGGCACCTCGGACCTGAGCGTCTTCTACTGTGGGACAGCAAGGAACGCGGTGGCCGTCCAGACTCGATGAAGATACTGAAAGAAGCTTATGACTACTGGCAAGCTGATGGTAAACACTCCTCTCAACCTCCCTCCGAAGCCGAAATTCACTGACGTTAACGCCAGTTGTGTTCATCACTTCAAATTACGTCGGCAACTTCGAGATACAACATGGTTGCAAGATGCTTGGAATTCCTTGCTTCGGTACTCTTTGGGATTTCGTGAGTCCTGTCGATCACTCGGCTGTAATCTGTGACTATATTTATGCGTCCTTAGTGATTTCTCGCTGTTTCGAAGGGAGTAATCTTAGATCAACCGTCCATCATCATCAGGTCCATCTTTTCTCACATCGAGCGTTTTTATGGCTTTGAATCCCTCAGTTGCTATTTCACTTTGACATGCATGTGAGCCCTTCGAGCGCAGACTTTCATGGGCGTAACGGTATCCACTGCGTCGAGGTCATCATTTATACCAGGAAACTTCAGGGTCACACAGCTGTATAAATCATGTTGGGATTGCAGCTCGAACATTATTCGCACTAGAGTTCGTCGGCAAGCTTCCCCAAATATTATCTATCTATGCATACTTGCGTGTGTAAACCTACATAAGAATCGGTTCCTGCTTCTCATTGTCAATTTACCTTGTTTGTTACCAAGCGGAAAAGATGAATTACATTGCTGAGAAAGACAGGTACTCGACGGGAACGCGAACGACCAAAATACATGTCGAAGGTACATAAATATTCGTCACAATGATCTTATGCATCACGGGGTCGCCAAGATGAGTTTAGGTGAGACAGTATTCCAAGACTTCTCCGGGCCTTCCCATCCATTGCCACCGCCGGTTGGGATTTATCGGGGTATTGGGCTCCAAGCGAATTCCGCGCCTAGCGAGCTCGATGACGATACGCGCGATATTCCGAGTGTCCTAATTTATATGCGAGAGTGAAACCACTGTCAACATGATGATCCGACAAATCTCGGTAAATGTTCGGTACTGACATCAATCCCACAGTGTAATCTCCCTTGAAATGGACCTAGTGTAAGCGCACGTAGCTGCTGTATTATGTTCAACGACCGAAAGCGGCGACTAGGTGGAAACTGCCAATATCAACTAGATGACAACGTATCGTGAAATGACTGTAGTTCGAGCATACCTTATACTGGCTGTCGGATGCTTCATTCATTGCAGCCCAAACAGAGACGATCTTTCGTACATCGAGAATATCGCCCCTCAACCATGACGGCATTGGTACCTGTCAAACAAGTAATGACATTGTTGCAGTTGAAATTGTTGAATTCAGCAGTTGGTTTCAGGATACCGACGTTTGATATAAAGCATTGCTTTACTACAAAATCCCTTACGTCGAACGGCCCATCACTGCACCAGCAGAATCGTTGCAAAGGTTTGCCACTCTTGGGATCAATTAGCCCGTGTTGGGCTAAGAATCTCGCAAACATCTTGAGGACCTTGGGAAACGTTGGGGCGTAATCGACTTGCGCCTGCACATGAACCATGAAAAGACCGAGGGAACAAAGAAGAAAAAAACGGACTTGAGTGATTCCGGTTAGGTCTGTACAGAATTGGGACAGTCGAGGTCTCCACGTGGGCTTAACAAAGCTGCGAAATTCATCGACAATCTCCAACTGACTGGTTCTTCCCTTTGGAGACCTGTCTCTCCAGCGTAAGAGACACACTGGCCACTCCTTTCAGTGCTATATGATCAGGAACCGACGGTGTAAACGAATAGACGTTTAGCGTACAATGATTTCATTTGGCCACTCGAAGCCTGTTCCCTGGAAGCACGTTGCTTCGACATCGAGGACAAGGAAGGCATCATAAGGCTGCTTCACACCAATGGTCTCTATTTGTGGGTTCGCTGGGAAAATTGGGTCTCTTGTGACGCGGAAGGGTGCTGCGTGGTTTAGTTCCTCGAGAACCCTCACAGGCGGTTGATAAAATATCGAAGGCATAGGAACAGGTTCCTGGGGTGAGTTGGAAGGATTTTCGGAAGGGTAAGGATTCTTTTCCAGTGCTTGGGTCGGTGTCTTGAAGAATTTGAAGATAAAGATTAGTATTGCGAGGGGAAGAGCAAAAAGGAATATGAGGGTGCTGTGGGCAAGGTCAGAAGAGAGTGCATGGAAGTGAAATGAGCTGACGATGAGGGACATGAGTTCGTCGCCCAGCGTCGTGTGCAGGGGTGCGTGTTCTGCTCATGTTTGCTGTCAGACGCTGTCAGTTCCGAGGGTCAACGCGTTGCTGATTTCCCCATTCGTCTTTTCTTTCTTTTCTTTCTTCCTCGGCCCGCAACACCTCATAAGCGTACTTGGTGACCCGCGAAATCTCACCGCGCCTTTCCCACTGCTCCTGCTGTCATAAATGAGCGCCCAGCGTGGCGACGACCTGGAGGACGATTTCGTCCCGGATGAGCTCGTTGCTTCATCTGGCGAGGAAGATGCAGCCTTCGAACCGCGCCAGGGAGCGGGTGATGGCATCGACGACCTCCTCAGTGCAGATGAAGAGGCAGAGCAGGATGAACCCGCTCCCAAAAGCAAGGCAACCTTGCCAAAACGGAAACGCAGAGAAAAGGAGAAGGAGAGGCAGGCAAAGGTCACTTGCACCGTCCCGAGATCGACCACGTTGTAATAGAGAATTCATCACACAGAGACGGAAACTCGCAGAAACAGTAGAGGTCCTCGAACCTCCCTCGATAGCCGCGCAACCGGCCCACAAGCTTGCGGACTACATGTCCGCCATGCAAGCCAAAGCATTTCCCAAGTTGACTGGACTCGAGCTTAGTGACAGGTGTATCCCTGGTGAGCGCATCCAACACATCTGGTTTCTTGTGATTTTGATTGAACTACAGATAGAAACAGCAATCACGGACACGACGCAATGGACGGAATCGAGGTCGTTGGACCACCTGGTTGACTTTATTATCAAAGGTATGTTTCATCTGTCTTTCCCCCTTGGCTGTAAAACCATCATTTATCATCAGTTCTTCCCATGTTGCACAAGCGGCTCTCGCAGAGGTCCAAGTCACCAGGTGCACCAACTTTACTATACATCGCCGGGGCAGCCCTTCGGGTGGCCGACGTGACCAGAGTTCTCAAGGATAAGAGACTGCGGGGCGACAAGGGTGGGGATGTGGCTAAGCTTTTCGCAAAACATTTTAAACTGGAAGAGCATGTTACATATCTCAAACGGTCAAGGATTGGCTCCGCTGCTGGTACACCAGGCAGAGTTGGGAAACTTCTTTGCGAAACAGGTGGGTGAAAAGACCGCGAAGCTCTGCTGGATTTAATTATTCCCAGACGCACTATCTGTGTCTCAGCTCACGCACATCATCCTCGACATGTCCTTTCGGGATGCGAAGAATCGCAACCTGCTGGATATACCAGAAACTCGGGATGAAATCTTCAAAATAGTTCTTGGGGCGCCGAGAGTACTCGAGGGAATTAGGCAAGGGAAAATACATGTGGTGCTGTTTTAGTGATTATTCACTGCTGGCTACACGAACGTAGCCAACTCATCCACGCGTTTAGCTAAAAGTAGCGTAGTGACTGATCAATTCGAAACTAAAAGCCTTTCGGGTTGACCCTTAGCGTTAGCTTCAGAAGGCCATCGTGAGGAAAACGTTTCACTAGTACAAAAGGGGGACATACCCTTGTCCATTTTGGCACTTTGTGGATACCCTTCCGATACCCGCGCGAAGTGGAGCTGAAGACGGTGTATTTATCCTTGGGGAGCATTTCATGTTCCTTGGGCAAGAGCATGGCACGGTCCTGGGTTGGATTAAGGGTATCAGGGCCTCCGAACCAAGTCGGTGTGGTGCTATACACACCAGGGCTCTGCACTGAACGCCACTTGCATGGACGGCCTCGATGACCGCGTCCACCTTCTTGAGGCGGGCACGCGCATTCGCCTTGCGCGTCACGGACAACTTCCATGGTGTTTTCCTGTCCCTGCTCAGTTTTTTGTTTGAAAACCCAGAAGACGCAAGACTAACCATAAGAGACCGCCGAACGCGACAGATGTCGGATGGAACGCGCCGAACATGTCGAGGAGGAGGAGCAGGAAGAAGGTGCCGAAACATGCCGATCCCCTTTTTCAACCTCCGACAGTAGCTCACGCGCCCCCAGTCCTCACCGTCACCGTCAACGCTGACGACTACGACGACCACAACGACCGCGACACGTCCAACACAATGGCAGTCGAGACACAGACAATGCCCGCATTGAACGGACATGCATTCAACGGCGACACTGACATGGTCAAGGAGCCCTCCCTCAGATTTACCAGCGGTCTCATTCTCCCTCCCCCAGAAATTAAATGCAAGCAATCTTTTAGTCTTCAACAAAATCTTGGTGCTGATGTATCTTTTCAGCCGTCATTGACAGAACCGCTCTCTTTGTTGCGCGCTCAGCCAACCCCCCGCAGTTTGAGGACAAGATTCGCGAGAATCAGCGTCAGGATCCCAAGTTCTCGTTCCTCAACCCTGCGGACCCTTATCATGCTTACTATAGGCATCGTATGGACCGAATATCTGCCGGAGAGGAAGTGGAAGAGGTCTCCCCGGACAAGGGGAAGGTAGGGGAGGGTGAAAAAATGCCTGTGATTCAGGAAGATCTTGGAGTCGAACCACCTCAGTCCCAATTCGTTATGGATATGCCGAGTATCAGTCCCATTGATCTGTAAGCAACATATTATCGTTTGCCACTCGATTATACCTCATTTTGCCCGCAGAGACATCATGAAACTGACTGCCCTTTTCACTGCTCGCCGTGGACGCACCTTTCTTGCCGCCCTCTCCCAAAGAGAAGGGCGCAATTATCAATTTGACTTTTTGCGACCCAGTCACTCACTCTTCGGCTACTTCAATCGCCTGGTCGAACAATACTTGAAAGTCTTGTACCCGAGCAAGGAGTCGTTGTCGTACATTTACGAGCGCGCGCAGGACGGATCACAGTGGAAAGCTCTTGAACAGTCAAAGAAATATGCACGATGGGAACGACTGAAGAGGGAAAAGGATAAGAAGCGCCAAGACGATCAGGAAGCAGAGAAATGCACGTTTTGACCAGCCCAATTCTATCAGTTTGAGACGCTGACTTTCTTCACCCATAGTGGCCTTTGCTGAAATTGATTGGCATGATTATGCTATCGTCCAAACCATCGAATTTACCGTCGCTGATGCAAACTCGGAACTACCGCCACCGATGAACGTGCAGGAGGTAGAAAATATGACTCTGGCACAGAAACGTATGGCTGCAATGATCATGGAGACCACCGCCGACGACATCGAAGCTCACCGTGCGAGACAGGCAGCAGCAGAAGCCGAAGCTGCCGCCGCTGTTGGTGGTGCAGGTATTTCCACAGTAGAAGGCGAGGATGCCGCGATGGAACAAAGTGAGGATGAGGACGACGAGGTACAACAGCGGAAGCAACGTGAAGAAGATGAAAGGATGCGAGAGTTGGAGCGTGCAAGGGTCATCCAAGCCAATACTAACGCTGCAGGTCCAATGAAGATCAAGTCTGATTATGTGCCCAAGCGTGAGTCTTTTCGTTACCGGTGGTGGTAGTTTTCTAATCAGTTGTGTTAGTCGGTGCCAAGAAAGCATCTGCACTCACTACTTGCGCTATCTGTGGTCAACAAATTCCCGTGGATGAGCTCGACGAGCATATGCGCATTGAACTGCTGGACCCCAAGTGGAAGTCCCAACGAGATGCCTTGGAAGCCCGCAAAGTTCAAGCCTCGGAGCTCTTACGAGGTGCCGATGTTGTCTCATCACTCAAGGACCTTGCTCGTACACGTGTCGATATCTTTGGTGCTGAGGCGGACGAAGAACGTCGAAAGAAGGAGGAGGAGGAAGAGCGAGAACGTCGGAAGGAGAAAGAAAAGGTTGTTTGGGATGGGCATACCGCAACCAAAGTCAGCACAATGGACAAGTATTCCCTCAACGTCAACTTCGATGAGCAAATCGCTGCTATTCACCGCGCCAAGGGTCTAGGACCGCAGGACGCCAATGCAATCGGGCCTGGTATTGGGCCTGCTGCTGCTCCACCTCCGCCGATGACAACGCTTCCTCCAGCCCCTGCGTCGTTACCAGCCCCACCTATACAGGCTCCAGGGTCTGTGTCTCACCCAGGGTACTCCGCTGCAACCGTATCATCAGGACCCCAGCCGGCTTCCGTATATTCCAATCAACCACCGCCGGTCATGTTGCCGCCACTCCACTATCAGGGTCCAGATGCTGTACAACCCTTTGGATTTCAGCCGCCCCCTTCTGGTATGCACCCTGCCCGCGTGACTGGTATGAATGGCCCGCAGGTTGGCATGGTACGGAGCGCGGATGAAATGGACGGCCTTGAGGAACAACCCCAGATCAAGAGGCAAAAAATTGCGAAGCTTCCAGGTGGTGCCTTGTATCCAGAGGCAGATTGGATTAGCATGCATCCCTACACGATCTCCCTCAGCATTCAACTTCCCAATGAGCCTTCGAAATCGGAGTGGAAGCTCGATGGGAAGATGGTGACCATCTCTGACCTACCGCTTACGCTATTTGTGTCAACGCTTCGTGAGCGGTTTATTCAGGTCACAGGGAGCACGTTATCTGCTTCGAAGATGCGAATATCTTACATGGGTAAAATGCTCACCAATTCCAGTACGATCGCGAGTTACAACTTGGAGGATGAAGATATCGTGGTGCTCAGTGTCAGCGCCGGGAAAAAGAAGTGATTTAGTGAATATATTCTATTTTGCTCATCGTCCCCTCGTGTGTTGTGTAATATTGTAATATGATAGCATGACGATGCGTCGTGTTTACTAAGTGTGAGAAGTCCTGGACTTGATAATGTTAGTGAATACAATATGCGACGTGATTGATGAATAGTAATCGCTTGTGATACGAATCAAAACCCCAAAATATACCCAAAAGTAAAATGTTAACCTTGAACGTTAATGACCAAAGTACCCAAAGAAAAAACCAAGTCTTCCGATGCCCACGTAAAACCCAAAATGAATAGAAAAAACGAGATGAGACACCCTATAATTTATGATAGCGTCCCTCGTGCCAAAAAAAAAAACGTTTCTTCGCAGTTGTTTGCGACGTAAAAGTGATAAGCGAAGCGTGATCAAGTGTGGGGTGATTGACCAGAGCCTGAGCCACACTGCCCACGTCTGGCGGATGCGGGCACATCAGGGCTGGTGGAGCGTGGTCGCAACATTGGCGACGGAGGGAGAAGCAGACGGCCAAACGAGCTGTCTGAGGAGGTGGGCGAAGGAGTCGAGGAGTCGTTTGATGCCTCTGATTTTGTGTCGGCGTCAGACCCCGAAGATCTGTCTACGGGGACCATGTCCCGGAGCCACTCGTCGTCCCCATGGGAAGGCCATTTGGGCACAGAAGATTTTCGCCGAAAGACGCTGTGGGGCGAAGAAAGGTGGGGCGAATTAACGAGTCTGGGTGGTATAGGAGTGGCATCGGGGTGCCGGGGGCAAGTGAGGACAGACGACCGCTTTTTGCCAGCTTGGTTGGAAGAAACTGAGTCGTATACGACAGAGAAGGACATGGAGACAAGGAATAGTCGGTTGCTGGTAAGAGGAGAGGAGACGGTTTGCTGAGGACATCCAAGGACGGCGCTCAGCTATAAATCCAAGCTGGAGTGCTCAGTTGACAAATCTCTGAATCAACGGGCTGACATAACGAGATTGCAGTTCACCCCGATCTGGCGGACGACTCGATCATGGTACTCAATTTGCAAACACCAAGGTCTCGGTCTAGAAGCCATCCGAGCTGTGCAAAATTCAGTATCCATATCTGGTTTAAAAGTACACGATCCTACAACCAACCAGCGTCCAGAGAATCATAGATCATCACTCTACAGAACTAGGCATGCGACTCACAGAACCCGCCTACATAACAATGCAACGACCAACACGAGCAACACACAGATCGCAGTGTCCAAAAGTAACGGTGGCCGGTAAGAGCGATGATGGGTGACCAGTGGTGATCCGCGGACGGCCTCTGTGCGACCGGCAATTGAGTTGTCTCGTTCTTCAGTGATCGACGAGACAGGATCAGTGGGGGGGGTCGAGGGGACGCCTGGAACGGGGTCCGATGTCGTCTCCGACTCAGAGGAACGTTCTGGGGCGGTTGGTGGCAGTGGAGTGGGTGATGGCTGGATAATAGGAGGCTCAAAATGATTTTGTGCGCGAGAAAGTCCTCGGAGCCTTGCGGACTCGTTCAGGGTCGAAACCGCGTGCTGTGGCGGGTCTGGAAGACATTCCAAGTTAGTTTCCTGGCACCTGGGACAAACCCACTCCCGCGATCTGGGGTGTGGTAAATTGTTAGAGTGACTCCAGCGAAACTGTTTATATGAACACTTGCACGAGTGCTAAACGTTTGCGCTCCGAGACGGGGTACTCGACCGAGCCAACACCGTTGGCCGCCGAGCCCTTGAGAGGGAAAAATCCCTGGAGGCCAAGGATAGCTGCGAGGATGAATCAGCCAACTTTCAATTAAAACCGAGCGGGTGCGCACCCGTTCGCACGCCCCAAGCAGGCTGCCATTCTTCCTCGTGATCTGTCCAATGGATTAGCCTAGACCTTATGTGAAATAGTGGAGACGACGAACAGTTTGTGAAGCTGATGCAAATCTGTCAAAACGGCAATTCAACATATAAATTGAGCGTGTCGGCTAATGGAAATGAATACCTTGGTGTTGAGTTCAAAACGACCGTTTGGGGTAAGCATCATGAGCGAGGGTGGTCGGAAAGGGTATTCTGCAGGTAGCAATATGCGGAAATGATACAGGCCGCCCTCGAATTCTGTCCCGGAGGGCCCTCTAATAGTGCAATGCCATTCCTAGGCGGGAACATTAAGAAGGCAAGGGTGACGACTACTGGTAACATACGAAGATATCATCCTGTTCGGAATGCTGAGTAGATGGACGGAAAGGTATCCGATAAAGAATACCTCGAGAGGGGCAGCATGATAATCGGTGCAAGGGTCGTTTGCAAGTTCTCTTGCTTCTTGCATTATCCGTTTCACGGCTGGAGACCCACATGTCAGTAATCCAGCGGTCCGATGTGAACCCGGAGTGACACACCGGCGTTGTTCTTGTTCAGGGATGCCATGAATGGGGTGAATGAGGCAAAGGAATGGAGCGAGGGGACTACGTGTGTACTACGGGTCTGGTCGCTGTCTGGTTCGGCGAGCTCGAGTGAGAGCGGTTGACCAGTAATTCGTACGTGGCACAGCTCGGGAACCGCCGAGCACATTCGCGGACTTGATCATCCTCGAAAAAATCACCATTTTTCCAAATATCTTTTGGAAAATATTCAACAATGGTCCACATTGACCGTGTCAAGGTCAGACCGACCAAATGTGCGTCTTCATCGTGCCTGCTCACGACCGACCCTGATGTTTTTTTTTCTCAGTATATCGCCCCTCGCCGTGCAAGGCCGAGTTCGTCGCCATGCTTGGCTGCTGGGCTGCCACCGGGGACGTTCTCTCTGCTGATCCCGCCAAATGCAAGGAGGTGGCGAACGCGCTGTTTAACTGCATGCGCACAACGGTTGGTACCCCATCCAGTTGTGCATCCTGTACCTCACGTCCTGCGCTTCAGCCCGTCTACCCCAAACCACAAAGACCGTCCATCAACTATCATCTCAGCAAACTCCAGCGGAAAGTCAAGTAGATCCTATCTTGCTCATTTAGATATTCACACGTATTGATATCCTTTGCGAATGCCATGCGATGTAATATAAGCTTGTAACAGGGAACGGCGCTCTCGCTCGCAATCATGCTTTCTCCGATAACTCGCCACGGCAATTTGACGTTACCCTCATGCTGCGCCGTGTTCCTCAACGAGCCTGAGGAGTTGCCTGTGTACAGCTTTCCTTTCACAGGAATATGCTGTATTTCACATGGAGTGGCACACCGATGCAAAGTTGCTGTGCAACCTCCCGAACAAGGGCCTGTGTGTGTGACAGGAAGGGTGCCTGAACGGAAAAGCACCCACTCTGCATGTGCACCCCACGTAACGGCACTACCCACCGAGTACAAAGCCCTGCTCGCTCCCCTGTTGTGCTGTGTTGTGCTCATATTTCCTCGTCTCATGTCAGATCACTCCAAGGTTGCCATCTTCTGGGACTACGGTCAGTTCCCACCATCAATTCGATACCCGCGGCTCACCAGCTCACCCTCCCAGAAAATTGCAGTCCTCCCTCCAGTCCATGTGGTCTAGGCTATGATATCGTGAACAACATTGGTCGTATAGCCCGTCTATTCGGCTCCATCACAACGTTCAGAGCTTATCTCGATATCTCTGCACAGTCGTACAAGTCCGTGGCCCTCCGTTCTGAGCTCCAGTCATCCGGTGTATCTATATTAGACTGTCCCCACAATGGCAAAAAGGATGTGGTAGACAAGATGATCTTAGGTGTGTATACAACGTGTTATTCTTTCCCTCGTTGTTGAGTGAGGGTCTCGCTCCAAGTCGATATGCTCGCATTTGCCGTCGATCATCCTGCACCCGCCACAGTCGTCCTTATTACCGGCGATCGTGATTATGCTTATGCCCTGTCAATCCTGAAGCTTCGCAAGTACCAAGTGATCTTGGTTGTCCCTTCCTCTCTTCATACATCACCTTGCCTGGAGAGTCAAGCTTCGCTTGTCATCGATTGGGGTGCGGCTGCACTAAGGACTCGCACGGAAGCAGTGAATGCTACACAAGCTGTCAGACAACCTTATCTCGACCTTGACGCCAACCTCACAACAAAGCTCTTGAGAGAGTTGCAAGAGCTCTCCCTCGACGACCTAGATTCTACTGCTTCCCAGAGTGCCTCGAGGCTGCGGCGCATGAGCGTTCGCGATCTCCTTGAACCGTCGAGGCACTCCAAGAATACAGGAAGCCTCGATTCCACGCAGGATTTTACCCATAACCCAGCATCGCCGAGGAAATCTACGAGCACAGGAAGTGACTCGGTTTCCGGGGGGTTGCCCATCCCGAAAACGCCTTCGCGTTCTCGGCGTGCGTCTGTTTCCACGGGATCCACTCGGACACGGAGTGCGACTATTGTTGCGCAATCTCCTGCAACAGTGGAGCAGGATATTCCTGCGAAGAACCCTGCACCGTCCAGCGCAAGGCAATCAAGTGCCTCGGATATCATAGATGTTGCCGGCCCCACAAAGCGCAGTCCATCTATTTTACCGTCGCTCGACGTGCTTGAGTTACCGCTCCACGATAGTTGCCCACCCTCATCAATCATTGTTCGTTCACCCCTTGAACCTGTTCAGTCGACAAGCAATATACCAATCTCGGGAAAACCAGCTATTCCCTCTTCCCACAAGTTGAACCGCCTGGCAACGCCCTCCGTAGCGACCAAGGCACCAACCGGGCTAGAATCAATTCCGAATCCCTGCTGTAAGCAGTCCCACACAACAGTCAAGCCTATGTCTCCGATCGTGGCGCCAACGAAGACACACATTGAAACCGTCACCGCTGTATGCGAGACACCACATATAAGAAACCTCTCGGTCCCTGAGGAAATCGAACATCTGACAGGTCTACGCATTGAAGACGATGATGGAAACCCCGAACGATCTATGCCACATCGAGCACACACCCAGGAAGGAACTCATGGTGCTACTAATACGCCAAAGTCAAATTACCGCTCCTATGCTGCATCGCACACAATGTATTCCCCATCGAGCAGAAACGTGGGGCTGCACCTCGCCGATACCCCTTCGAGAACGGATGTTTCTCCTCCGGCAACTTTCTCAGGGGTCGGTGATGGTGTCGATTCAACGCAGTTCGCCGCCTTTCCGCGTGCATCAAATACCCCGGACCACTCTGCATCGGGCTCCGAATCAGTGCTCTCCTCCTCTGATTTCCGGGCCTCAACTCCGTCTACTGCGGAATCGCATCAAATTGATGAAAGCGAACGGAGTCAAGCGTGGACAAAGTTCAAACTACTCATCCATCTCCTGCTTGCAGCCCAAGAGAGAGGTATTACCCGTCCTACACGCTCGACAATTGCGGTGGACCTTGTACAGTCAGACAAACAAATCTATCAACGCGCTGGGGTGTCGAGGTTCCGAGAGTACACTGCTTTGGCTGAGGAGGCGGGCATCATCGAGCTTGGTGGGAGCATGGGTGATGCATGGATTGCATTGCACCCAAATTGGTTTGGGGTGGATGGCATTACGACAACTCATTGCCACTCCAATAGGGTCTCGTCTCCCACGTCTGACCCACCGAGAGCGATTCAAGATCCATCATTAACGGGATCCAAGACCCCTCAAATCGCAAGGACTGCGGTCTCCCAAATACCGACTTCTGCTTCACTGAAATGCGGATCATTCGAAAGTAGTAACGCACTCTCGAATTCACCAACTGACCGACGGGACAGCGCTTTTCGTGCTTGTATACCTGCCCAGTTCCAACCTTTGATAGATATTCTTACCCGGATACGTGCCGAGGGTTCTTACCAGATCCTCAGATCCTTAATAGGACAGATGTTAGACCGAGATGTGTATGCTCAGGCAGGAGTATTAGGATTCAAGGAGTACATCCATCAAGCTTCGGAGGCAGAGCTTGTTCAATGTGGTGGCGTTGGGGGTTATGCATGGATACGTCTTCATCCAGAATTACGAGTATAGGGCCTCCTTCTACGACTTCACGTACGAGTGAAAACCGTCCTGCATGCTGTAATTATGTATATGAATGAATATATAAGAAACAATCGCTACCTCGCTTCGGGCTCTTATCGAAGTCCTGCCGGAGAAAGGGGCCATGTTGAATTAGAGAAGGCAAATGACCTAAACCACCCTCAAGAATTCTTACGCAAGGCATCAGTGCCGTCCATATCGTAGTGAGATCAATCGTCGTGACCGCAAGTGCAGTGCCCTACCTGGGACGAACGGGGTTCACAGCCAGGGATACCAAGCATGCGGTTTTACTCCACAGAGAGAACATCGGCCCTCTGAGTTGGGGGAATGTACTAGCAGCCAGAGGGTTCTTCCTTTTATGTTCATGTTTAGGATATATCCATGATTTTGGGGTGTTGTATTATCCTCTATAGTTTGCTCTACGAGATATCAGCAATCAAATGGTTTGGTTCCAGCGTCGTATAAACCCGCTCGACATCGTCGTTCTCTTCTAGAGCTTCCATCAAGTTTTCTAGACGGTTCATCTCCTCGGTGTCTTCTCCAGCCTCCTGCGGTTCCAGTGGTGCCCAGTTGACCTCGCTCGTGAGTACCTCACAAAGTGAGGACGTCGAAGCAAAATTAGTTATCACTTTCATGACCTTGCTGAGGTCTTCTGGAGGACAAACCAACTGGGCAAGCGTGTCGTTAATCAAACACCAAGTAGGAGACCGATGCCTGCTCACCTCCACTCCATGCTGGCCAAACTCCTCGTTCCATTCCGCAAAGTCGATCGAAGAAACATTCATGACCTGCTCCAAAAGCGCATCTATGTCGTCGCCGATGCACACTTTCACGTAGCCTCGCTGTTGGAACATGAATTTGACTGGAGCCGAACGCGCCCTTGAGTCGAGGATGAAGGGACCAACCCACTTCTCAGAGTGTATGATACACACCTATACGAAGCCAGAAGATCCTTGACATGCTTCACCGTGCGATTGACGTTATCCGACCGACATTCTCTATGTGACTGCAGAGTTGGTTTTCGGGAAATAACCTCCATATGGGTTTAAAAATTTTTACTTACATTATGATGCCGATCGCACCGTTGTATATGGCTTCGAATAACATCGCTTGTCCATGACCCTTGGTTCGTTCGGCCTGTAAAGTCATGGCTGTCAGGGTGCTGCCGCGATCGTGTTCAACCTGTGCCTATTACCCTTTGAAGTGCATTCTCGACGTTTTCTTTGGGAACGCCAGCTTCTTTCGCTCGCCGGATAGCGACCGCCAAGAGGCTGTTCTCCTCTGGGTTTGTAGAACCACCTGCTGTGTAACAAAGTGTTTTAGCCTCAATGAAACAGTTTTATGACCACTAGCCGAGACGACACAAACCTTTTGCAGCAGACACAATCTCCTACGGGGGATGCACAGGGATGAGCCCCGCGTAAAGGAAAAAAAGGGTGTGGGCAGTGCTTACACGGGCCGCCCTGCCGTAGACTTTGGACTTTTTGGTGTCCTCTAATCCTTTGCGGTGCTTGATTTTCGACCACTGGTCCACGACGGTCAGCCTCGGAGACTCGGAGTAAGACGAATGCTCAGTACTTTGTTGTGGCCGGCAAAACTCGTTGGAGTCACCGAGAACGACCGCAACGACGGTGGAACATATCTTTGGATCTTTGGTGGAACATGTCCAAACCGGAGAACCCCCCTCAGGAGCATTGAGAAATGGTACCAGAACTGAGTTCTAACGGCTCAATATCGGAGTTGCAGAAATCGTCAATTTGATCGTGGAAAACGTGCAAAAACGTTGTAACATACATACATCATGATACCGTAGCGGCGCTAAGTACGTAGCCACACCAACGCTGAAGATCGACCATACAAACTGTATATACAGTCTAGATGTACATATGTATCATATCGTACACTACCATAAAGCTAAGAGATTGTGATATCAACCTGCTTCATCGATAGTGTTTCATGTCGGGAAAGTTGCGTCCCCGAGTTGGCTTCTACAGCCCGCAAGGCGGCAACCAGATCAAAGTGGAAGAACGGTGTTGCCTCAGTCAGAAGAGGCGCGCTCTCTGCTATCCCTTCCCTCTCACGGGACAGAGAAGGTTGGAATGTCTCGTGTGCTTCGACATCTGTCCGTGGAGTCTCCGAGTGCGCCTTCCACGCAGCTCTATGTCCGCCACCATATGTGACAACAGGTGCGATTTCGCGGGGTACTTGAGTCGGTGTACCAATGCCAAAGCCACCAGCAATCAGTGCCCGCTGCATCCACGGGGAAAGGGTCGAGACAAAGTGGAACTAAACAATGTTCAGTGAATAGGGTGGAGCCGTAGAATAGATAGGTATACTGACTTCTACGGGTCCGTTGGTCCACCGTTCGACTTCGCTGCGGGTATCAATCAGTGCTTGTACAGCTGTTGTATCAATGTGGGACCTGATAAATTTCATGTTATGAATACGTCATGCTTGAATGGGAGGTGCCGAAGAGCTTACGCCGCAGAGAAGTCGAGGATGATTGCACGAAGTCTGGGTTTTGCCATGTTTGCTTCCTGAGCTGCTTCGGCGCCACCGGCGATAGGGCCTGGGTCATTCCAGGGACGATCCTGAAGTCTAATTGCACCGACGTCGATGCCGCGGCGCATATGTTCCTTCACGTAGTCCACAATTGTAGAATTGACGATTGAGCAGTTGGGGTAGAGGTAACTCTCCTCAAAGCGGTACATGATAATGCCAGGTGCAGGTGGTTCGACCTTGACGCTGGTGTTGGTAACGCCGTCAGGGCGAAGAGGGAGAAAAACCTCCCGACTTTCCCCGTTATTTTGAAGGTCAGTGAGTGTAACTTTCCCGAGGAAATGGCCGCGAGGATGCGCAACCCGGAGGAGCAACAGGACCAACGACGAAACGATCGAGGTATAGATACCATATTCTATGGTGGAGAACACGGTGACCAAAACCGCCGCAAGCCAGATGAGGAACTCCAAAGGCGATACGCGCCAGTACGAATATACCTGAGCGGGCGAAGCTACGAGATCAGCGACAGCATGTATAATGACTGCCGAGAGAGCGGCGGTGGGGATCCAATAGAATGCTGGCGTAAGACCATACAGCGCAACAATGACCACGATAGCAGCTGCGATACCGCTGGCAGGGGTGCGGACCCCCGACTTGGATTGCAGTGCCGAACGTGAGAACGATCCGGTAGCAGGATAAGCATGGAATACGCTTCCAATAGTGTTTGTAACTCCTATTGCAATCAACTCTTGGTTGGGATTGATTTTGTAATTATTCACTCGGCCAAACGCTTGGGATGTACATCAGCACTTTTCTCCGCATACGCTCGTTCAGACATACACTTTGCGATGGCAATGTGCTCCAGCAAGAGAATGATACTGGCGACAGGCAGTTGGGGAGCGAGAGCTGTCACCAACTGCGGATCGATCGTAACGGGGCCAACATTCTGGAAACCCCTGGGGACCGTTTGAAGGATCTTGATTGGATATCCTTTTGCGGTTTTGCGATCGCGGCAGTACAACCATGCTGCGACTGACAACACCAAGATGACAAGCGCATTCCTAGCCACCATGACGAAGAAGAATATATGACCTAATAAAGAACTGGGTCAGCACTTGAGAGTGCAGGTCAGATATTTATCCCTTACTGCGCCGGGGAAAGCGCCGTTGAAGTTTTGTGCAGATTATGCGAATACCATAGAGTGCGACGAGGCCAGTTAAACCCCACGCAGCATCAAGGGCGGTTCTGGGTAAGCCCTTGAGGGTATTGATGATAACCTCAAATGTGGCAGCTCTCGTACTATCGAGAAAAAGTATGGATAATGACAGATGATTGAGGATCGATGACTCACTTGAAACCAGAGATGCCCATCATCCCAGGAACTTGGCCAGAGACGATGTTGATGGCTGAGCCTGTCATGAAACCACTCACGGCCGGTGCAGGAATGAACTCGACAAGCCACCCAATCCGCAAGAGCCCGATTGTGAGGACAATGAAACCACATATGAATGCAAGTGTTGTCGCGATTTCTGGACCCTGCCATTTTCCGGGGTATGCTGAATCGACTACCGCGATAATTTGAGAAGTAGTGAGTGACATTACAGCGACCGGACCAATGGAGACATCCTTGGATGTGGCAAAGAACTGGAAGCGGATAATATTAATCCACGTTGAAACCTTTGAAGTCGAATACGTACACAGTATATCAATGTGCCGATGAACGAAGAATATAAGCCATATTGAGGGGGAAGTGTTGCAAGCTGAATTGATAAGGATGTCAATATGATGAAGAGGAGAGGCAAGTACGGGCGGTATTTACCTGGGCATAAGACATTCCCTGAGGGACGAGAACAATACCGACGGTTAAACCAGCTATGAGATCACCAGACAACCAGCCGACATCTACAATGAGCCAGCATGAGTGTCGACGCGGCGCCTGATAGCGCTCCAACCCCAAACATACTATATCGGGTAATCCAGCCGAAGATTGGGAACAGGCTTCTGAGATAACCAGTTATCTAGACATATGCACACCGAATGTAAGCAGCGTCGGAGAGATAGTTACACCTGGCAGTGACTTACAGCTTGCTTGGGATCCTTGAACCGGTCCGTAACGTAAGTAGTGGTGGATACGACCGGTACGCCGTCTTCGGGATAAGCTATTATATTCTTGCCGATACGCTTCACAGTGGACGCCATCATACGACCAAGAGCAAACGCCGAGACAGTAGGTGGGGGGAGTGGAGAGTACGACAAGGGGACAGCGTCGTTTATATGGTCTACGACGGATCTGGTGGATCTGCGAGGCGGACCCCGTTGATGGTAACCGACGGTTATGGATTGTACTTAAGCTACCTGCATGGGAGGAAAGCACGCCATTCCCGCAGAACCTGACGAGAGGTTGCGATATTTTCACTTGCCCTATCGGATGACATGTACCGTTGCAGACTAAACGTAAACGGTCAGCTGGCTCCGATCTACATGTTCTCGAGTACTTTGAACTGTTCTAACATTAGTATGCATTCATCATGGCCCCACCTGGAAAGAGCTGTAGCCTTGATTTAACCATGGGTCGCACACCCACCTCCGAAAACGACTTATCATTCAGACATTTGTCCATGCCAAGACTTGGTCTTTGCATCAGTTAGCCGCTGGAGATAAGCACGATGCTCCAATTATTGGTGCCTGGCAGGGGGAAGGCAGAGAGCCTGAGTGGGCGCTCTGGATAACGACATTGGTCATTATACTCTAAAAGTGCTAGCACGGCAACTCTGCGACGGATGAGAACATGTGCTGATGTCCTGTCCGAAGAATGAAGGGTTCGTTGAGGATTCAGAGATCTGTCACGGTCAAGCCTCGTGAACATATTGCGATGTACACTTCCCCGTATGTACTTGGACTGCCACCGAAAATATTGCCACGCGTGCTAATCCTGGCTTGCTCAACGCCAGTGCGCACAGTGCTGAGCACCCGTAATACCACTCCCGACCTCGTCTCTATCGTCTCTCTCTCTCTCTTTTCTTTTCTTCTTTCTCTTTCCTAACGACTAATGACAACTCAGCCAAAGGCTGTTCCTCTCGTCGCTCCTGGCCACACCCGCCCCGTCACCCACCTTTCATTTTCCCCGATCCTCGATGACAACACCTATCTACTAGTCTCCAGCTGCAAGGATGGCAACCCTATGCTCAGAGACTGGACCGGAGACTGGATCGGCACTTTCCTCGGTCACAAAGGCGCCGTATGGTGTACCAAACTCTCCCCAGATGGCTCAAGAGCTGTATCAGGCAGCGCCGATTTTACAGCGTGAGTACTGTACGCTAAAACATCCGTTGGGAACCTCATGTAACGACATATCAACTTCTCGATAGAAAAATCTGGGACACGTTCTCGGGGGACGCCCTCCACTCTTTCCCCCACAACCACATCGTTCGCACAGTCGCAGTTTCGAGGACTTCCTCCCACATATTAACCGGTGGACAAGAAAAAAAGGTCCGCATCTTTGATCTGGCGCGCCCAGATGCTGAAGCGGATCTCCTCGGTGATCCTGGTACAACACCACACGACAAGACGGTAAAGAGCGTTGTCTGGGTGGGCGAACACACCGGTGTATCGGCTGGTGAAGATGGAATTATAAAGTACGCCTCTTCCTCAGACCATTCAGCCACACTGTATTCATAGGCCTTCAGATGGTGGGATTTACGGACTCGCAAGCTTACGACCTCGCTTGCCTTCCCGAATCCTATCACGTCCATGGAACTCTCTGTACAGACAAAACGGCTTGTTGTCACATCAGGAGAAACCGTGGCATTTATACCTGCATTGCCGAGCACGGCCCCGACTCACAGTCTGAACCTCCCATACTCACCATCGTCTGCCTCCGTCCATCCCATCCTGCAAGATCGCTTTGTGACGGGAAACCTCGGAGATGAATGGGTTCGAGTGCACGGCATGGATGGTGAAGAAAGGGAGGTTTTCAAAGGTCACCATGGTCCTGTGCATTGCGTCGAGTTCAGTCCGGATGGCGAAATGTATGCAAGCGGTAGTGGTGCGTGTTCCCGTTGGCATGGCGTGCGCCGCATGACATCTGATGATGATGACATTAATTCACGTAATGCATCTACTCTTTTCAGAGGATGGTGAGCCCTGTACATATCCATTTGTGTCTCTACAAAGCTGAACACATGACATGACGCAGGCACGATCCGACTTTGGCAAACAACACCCGGGAAGTCCTACGGCCTGTGGCAGGGCCATGCCAATGGTGGTTAGAGGCGCGGTGACCAGTAAAGTGTCAGTGTTATGTCATGATGTGGTAACGATACACAAACGCACTATTTCTACTCGATTGGTGGGGACCTCGCAACTGGTAGATCAACTAATTGTAAAATCCGAGGGTACTCAGTGTCGGCCGGCACACCTCGATGAGCCTGGGCGGCCTGGCCCCTTGTGTTACTTTGTGTCTGAAGAGCCACCGCGGTATGCGAATATACTAGAAAAAACGTCGGATTCTGTCGCGCCATTGAACTTAGATGCCTCCAATTTCTCCAACACTTGGCGCGGTCGCTTTAGTCGCTTCTTGGCGGGAATGCTCCATCTGGCTCGGAACTGTCATCCACCCAGTATGTACCCAAACTTGGTGCACCAAGCCTGAGTACTCCTGGCTGGGCTCCCCGCGGATTACCGAAACAGCGAGAGACTGGTTTCATGCCAGACTCAGGGATACCATTTGCTTTATTACGTCCCGTGAAGCGACTACGCGTTCTACGAGGGTAATCAACGTCATTCCTTCAAGTCTGGCGAGTCGTGTGAGCAACGAAACCCACTCGCACAATAATCGTCCTCGGGTTGCAGCAAGCAAAGTACGAGTTCCAAGTATGTACTTGGGGTCTTGGACCAATGTCGAGCTTGTCACACAAGAATTCCCAGTTTTTTTTTTGGCTCAGAGGACCAGGGTGACGATGCCGGTGTAAAACCCAATTGTTACTCTTGATGGCGTCACAGTTGTTTTGCATCCGAGCCTTCCGGCAAGCAAGCTTCTGCCGAGGAAAACGGGCGAATGACAACGCACTAACCCGCGTTCTACGTCCCAAGAATTCAATCAACATCCAAGTATCGAAGCATCCAGCAACATGACTCTAGCTCCCGATGGCAATCTGCAAAGTTGACAATGTTACTGATCAAGTTGCACAGGCTGCGGTCTTTGTTAGGATCAGATGTGGCTCCCCACAATCCTTTTCATTCCCTGTGTAATTGTTGTCGGATCACCCACGGCTAACGGCTCCGAAACTACGCGAGTTCTTCTCATTCCTGTGCCATGGGAGTGGTGGAACTCCATGGAGCCAGTGGTAGTCACCGTATTACCGCAAACGCTGTAATGTATAAACCACCAACTGGGGTTCAGAATTTGCTATTCATTCCACGCTCGTGGTTCATACCCTATACCCATGGAAATGGAGCAGCGCCTGGACTTGGCACTGCGCGAGAAATGCCGTGTCAGCGAACTGCGCTCAGAGTCTTGGCGAGTCATACACGACTCTGGGATTCCGACATCGATTCCGTTGCGCAATCGGACTCCTAGGCGTAGAAGGAGCCCAGGCTGGAAGCAACATCCAACCCTGCATACACACTGCGACCAAAGGTGGGCTGTAAATAGTTGTTTCCGCGCGGTGCGTGTTACGCTCTTCATACCACTATAGAGTATTGGAACTGCTACGGTAGTACAGTCGACCCCTCTATAATATATACTCCCTCATAACACATATCCTTGGGTCCGAATCCCGAGGGGGTAGGTGCAATAAGGGAATTGACTGTCGTAATGACCAAGTTTTCAGGCCAAGAGGCCCAGAGGCTTAATGGCCTACCGTAACATCGTCATAGCAAGGATGCATCGCCACCTTGTTGAGCAATTTTAAGAGTCCGACACACAGAATGCGCACTCGGCACTTTTTTCTGAGGCTGCGGGTGGTGTCCCGATGCGGCAACTCCTTGTCGCACTCGGCACCCCTCGGCACACCTCGCAGCTTCGAGAAAAGTGGCCGGAGTTTAATCTGAGTATGAAAACACGTCACATGGGACCAAAATTGGTCCTAGCCGAGTGGCGATGCACCTCTTGGGCGTGATGAAGCTGTCGGTCCGCCCACCCCTTGGTATGATCTCACGAAACGTGAGCCGGCCTGGTCAGGAGGGCCAACTCGGGAATGGGAGACCAGACTCCAGAGAAAGAATCTGGACGATCTGTCCATCATGAAAAGTCGGCCTACCGCCGCTGGGTCACATGTAGTGTTAACATAGTAGCCTGAGATTCCCTAAATCTGTTCGCAATATTTGCCTCTCTCAGAAAGTCATGCCACCGTTACAGAAACATTGAATCGGCCCGGTCGGAAGAGCGGACGCGGGAATGGGATAGCAGGGAGAGAATCATGGATGATTTGACCGAGTTGTACTCTTGCAGACCAGCCAAGCCCATCTTTGAAAGAACATGGCATCCCGATGCTGTCTTCGAGGTGGGTCGACTCACGTCGCCGAGGCACTCGTCTCATGCGTCATATAGGACCCCTTGGTGAAAGCGCAAGGGCGGAGTCGGTATGAGGCTCAGGTTCGCATATCCTGCAACTCGTTCCTGCGTAGGTAGCTGACATGTGCTACAAGGGGGCGGCTTTGCTGCCTGGGGCTTGCTTGACCGGAAAAGTAAATAATTGCTTAAATAACCAAATTTTAAAAAATGGTTGACATATGAGAATCGTAACAATTCAAGTTGAGCGCAACATGCGATGAGGTTTGACGTAGCAGCGCCTGACGCATTCTTATACCTGTTATTCGGACAAGAGTGGACGCCACATGATACAAATTAAAATTTAATGAATATTTGGCCTTGTGGACGATTTGCACACGAAGCCAACACTGGAAGACTTTGTTAAGCAAGGTGACAGTGGTTTGCCATGGTAGGTTGGATGGCACGGGCAGAGCATGCGCTGTCTCAGTGGCATCGAAAGCCGTGGTTGTTTTCCAGGTCGCAGCCAATCTCCAGGCGGGTCATCCACCGACACCCCTAACCGGCTCGTATATACGCAGGTTCAGGAGTATACGTTGAGATTCCTGGGGACGAAGCAGGTATGTTGGGCACGATTTGAAACCCACTCTGCTCATTGTCTGGGATAGAGACTCGAATCCGTCATCGACATTGAGCTTGATGAAACGGATAGAATCACGCGGATGGTGGATAAATGGAACGGCAAGGAGTTACCGACTCGTTATGGTGCAGAGTGGCTTCGATCGTTGAATGCGCGGATCACTCCGTGGCTGATCAAAGTCCCTGGGGGTGGTGTACTGCCAGCGGTTCGCCCAAGAAGTGAGTGAATCATGGATGATCGCACGAGGTAGTTTGACTCGGCCGTATGATACACTTTTTTATTGGACCTACACTTAAGGAGATAGATTCCTCTATCTCTCTTGCATGTGATCTGAGCATTTTTCCCCACCCTTTTTCATGTGCCTGAATATTCAGGTCAGATGAGGAGGGAGTGCGGTGGGTAATAATAGGGGGTTAAGTAGCGATCGTTTTGATCAGCGATATCATCATCTCCTCGCCCTCTCTTGCACTGTTTATTCACAATGGCATCCCCGTAAGTCCCATCGACGAGCTGTTTTGTTGAATTTTCTCAGGATGCGGATGTGTAGACAAGCACAGTCTGTTTCGCCTCTCGCGCCGTTGGGTATCGAGGCTGCGCGGAAGGCGAAAGAGGATCCCACTTTCACTCCTCGCCCCAAGATCTTTGACGAGTTTGCACTTACGGATCGCGTTGGGCTCGTATCAGGAGGTAACAGGGGTCTTGGACTCGAGATGGCGATCGCGCTCGCTGAGGCGGGTGCGCGGGTGGTTTACTGCTTTGATCTGCCCAAGGAACCGTCGGAGGAGTTCAAAGCGTCTCGGGAGTATGTGAGCAGGTTGGGAAACGGATCGAAGTTGGAGTACTTTAGTGCGGATGTGAGGAACCAGGAGGTGCTGTGGAAAAAGGCGGAAGAGATTGGGGACAAGGAGCAGCGATTTGACTTTTGCGTTGCGGCGGCGGGGATCTTGAAGGGGCACACGGATTGCCTGGAGTACCCTGAGCAGCAGTTCAGAGAGGTGAGTGGGCGTGATCGGTGAGGAGAGGGATGTACTGATTGTTGATGGTGCAGGTGCTGGAGGTGAACACGACGGGTGTGTTGTTCACGGCGCAGGCAGCTGGACGCCAGATGGCACGGTTCGGGCGGGGTGGAAGCATTATTCTGATTGCGTCGATGTCGGGAAGCATCACGAATAGGGTGAGTAGTTATGGTGATGGGCAAGGGCGGGGCTGAGTCCAGGACAGGACCACGCGTGGGTGTCGTACAACACGTCCAAGTCGGCGGTGCTACAGATGGGGCGTAGCATGGCGTGTGAACTTGGGATGAAGAGCATCCGGGTCAACACGCTCTCGCCCGGACACATTTACACCCAGTGGGTTGGATATCGGATATGATGTGGCGGTGCATGTACTGATGACATGGGATCGGTTAGGATGACCGCGGCGTACCTGGACAAGCAGCCGCACCTGTTCGACAAGTGGTCGAGCATGAACCCACTTGGCCGTCTTGGGCGCCCTGACGAGCTGCGCGGTGTAGTGACGTGGCTTGCGTCTGATGCGTCGAGTTTCTGCACCGGAAGCGAGTACGTGTCTCTCTTTCTTTTTTTATCTTTCGCCGCTGAGTTTGTCTAGTATTTTGGTGAGTGGTGGGCATCACGCGTGGTGAGGTAGTCACGTGTATGATTACATTACATTGTATATACCAAAAATGGAATGATCTCGATCGGCGCAGCAGACTGACTGCGGATGGACGAAATGCGCAGAGCTGGCTTGGTCGTGTCTTGACCATGGACTCGTCAAAGCCTAGGCGTCGCGATCCCGCTCAGACAACTGACATCGCAGAGCGAATGATCGCATTCCAGCGCAGAAACGCAAAGTAAGTCATTCCCGCCCTCAAACCCACATCACACTCACCCCCGCCCCAGTGCGACTCGCAGAACAGCCCAGCCAAATGCCTCCCCCCCACGCACATCTCCGCGTAAGCCTCTGTCTCCCCCACAGCTAGTCGCACCTCGTCCAGAGGCAGATCCAGACGACTTTTCTCGTCGTCTCAAGATTTCCCCTCCTCACCGTACCCAACACCAGCCAAAGCAGCAGCATAACAAGCTCTTCAACCCCGACACAGACCCAATACCCCTCCGGCGCACCCACGACCCAGACCCCGTCTCGGATGCAACCAGCAGCTCCTACCTCCCCCGCAACCCCGCCCCCTCCCACCACCGCGATCCCCCCTCCCACCAGCGTCTCT